>JAQBSW010006113.1:0-51401 GCA_029291075.1 Eudiplozoon nipponicum
ATACAATTTGATTAATTGGTAAATAAAAAAATTAAAAAACAGTAAGAACAAAGAAAAATAATAATTTATTAGAAATATGCAAACGTATATATATACATATATATAGATAGGATTAAAGATATTTGATCCACACTGTTGCTTATATATATATATATATATATATATATATATATATATATATATATATATATGTTTTTATACATATTGATATGTATTTTATATATTAATATAAGGTGTGCATAACCTAATAAATATTTATTACTAATGATATATATATATATATATATATATATATATATATATATATATATATATATATAGGATTAGGGATGTTGGTCTCACACTGTTGCTTATATTCATATATATGTTTTTATACATATTGACATGTATTTTATATATTGATATAAGGTGTGACTAACGTAATAAATAAATATATAATAAGAATAGAAATTATTCATGTTTAATAATTAACAATGGTCCTTTTCTATATATATATATATATATATATATATATATATATATATATATATATATATATATATAAAGGTGTTACGATATTATATTTAGATATATATGTATATAGATATAATGAATTATTTTAGTCATATGAGCAAATATTCTTATGCAATTATTTCCAATAGTTGATTAACTTCGCATTGTGCTTACGATTAGTTTTTTGAAAAACGTTAGTTGTCCATACTATCTCTATCTTTCTCTCTTTAATCGTTCACCTAAGCGTCGCTATGACATTCACTCTCCATCCATCTACGTAACTTGCTGCTCCATATTTGAACTAATTTGTTGCTATGTGCGCAATACCTCATACACCATTGTATACATTAGAGTTCCCGGCTTTAAATAAAATACAGTATATGATAGTCAAGGTTTTAGTTTTATCATTTTTAAATTTTGATTACCGTGACATAGTAGCAATACAGTTATAACAAATAACAAAAGGTTCGATACTGTCTCTCTCCCCTAAAATATTCTGCATACGAGATGAGATGAGGTATAGGTGAGGTAATGATTGGTCTGCTAATTATAAATAGTTATATATTGAGTTTAGTTACTGAGACAAATTCTATGATTAAAAATAGTGTTGAGTCAAATATATATAAATAGAATGGTTTTGGAACGAGGTTACCACATTTGCTTAAATCTGCTATTGTTGTACTGTGTTGCCTGAGGATGGTGCTGGAAAGTAGGCACCGAAACGTCGCCAGTAAACAAAGATGTGATAGAACCGTATTTCCAGTTGAACGAAGAACAAGTCAACCCGATCAAAGACAAAACAAAATTGGAAATTGTGAGAAATCGGATCTTTGTGTAACTGCCCGTGTACAGCTATTACCCGCGTACGCAAAACGCGGCATTGAGAAGACCAGTAGTAATTTTTTGGGGTTTTGTATAAATACAAATGTGGTTTCTGACTCTCCAAGTTATTCAAATTATAAAAGCTTAATTCTTCTTGAATGGGTAAAGAGTAATACAAAAATATAATTCACTAGATTGGAATGGAATTAGTATACGTAAGGCTTCAGTAAGAGCGAACTTTATATATATATATATATATATATATATATATATATATATATATATATATAATAGCACGGCCAGTATGTGCAGTGCACTTTGACATTGCCTATGTTTAACTCGGCTCAAGACATCAGAAAATTGACTATTGTAGTATACATTATTTAGGTACATAATTTTACTAATTACCCATCACATGAGTAAAGTGTCCAAGAAACTAACAGCTCAATTTTTCATTTTGATTCACATATGGAAAAGGAGAAATATATGTAAACAATATAATCTATTTAAACTAGTTTCCTATTAGACATCTATATATATATATATATATATATATATATATATATATATATATATAAAGTCAGAAATGCGTAGAGAGATAATTGCGGCTATATGATGATGGAACAATTTGCAGTTTTTCATCAAGCGTATATCATTACCCTTTTAGTGTGTCTATGCTTCTAATCTGTCATCATCGTCAGTTCTCACTGAAATAATTGAACCTTGAAACATTGATTCATATATCGTCGATGTGCTAAGGCGGAGTCTTCTGAACTAAGTTGCAGTTTCAATGTTATATACATTTTTATAATTAAATTCTAAACACAGTAATGCAATTGTTACTTACGCCAATGAGGACATGGCGAAAGAAGATTTTCTGCACACGCATGGTCGTCAAATTAAGGGGCATTCGGTGTACGTAAATTTTGAAGTAAGCAAGCCTCGAGCCAGCGCTGATGCCGGCTTTAATGAAAACAAAACGACTACAGGCGCATTTGACAAAGAGTCAAGCACAGCAAGTAAGGACCTAAACAAGAAAAGTGAAAACAGCAAAAAGCCAACGAAGTCAACAAATTTATTATTAAAAAGACCGGAACCTTCCAGCAGTAACGAAGCGCAATCTTCACTAAATTTGCGTAAGTCAAATATTTCGTGTAATGTATCATTTTATTGATAAGATTTCGGTCAGACATATCGTAGTATTTGCCTAAATAAAATTTAATTTAATTAAATATTTTTAGGGATCTCATTTATGCAACTATTTCTATTATAATTTAACGTTCGTGAGTATTTTGTACTGTTATATTCTTTATGTTTGAAATACGCAAATATGTAATCTATATTATAATATACCTGTAAACTTTGTTACACCATTCAGTTATAGTTTTTTATACCTATAACGTAGATTTTCTAATGATATTCTTTCGTTGTTTCTTCAGACCTTTGATTAAATGATTATTCACATTTGTTCCGCCTCTCATTGTTCTATATATTGTGTTACATGTAATTTTTTCCTTTGATTGTTCTTACGCAGTTATGTCATATTGACATCTATTTAGTGGTTTGGTATTGTAATAAAAATTGACTTTGAGGAGAAGCAGATCATCATTCCTTCATTTTTTTAATTCCTTTCTCATTCAGGCATTTGTATTTCGAAAATTTTTATCTGTTTTATTTATTCTTGTATATTCTGAATTTGTATAACCATTGATGGGTAACTACTATTTGCTGTAACACCGACCCCTATATAATCCAACTTTGATTTGTATCATCTTTTCAATTTTTTGTGCTAGTTGGGCGGCCGCTACTAGAAATACAATGCATACCCAATTTTGTGTTATTAATATTCATATTGTTTTTTGTTGTGTTGTTCGACAATTGGTTATATACAATAGGATTGGTGTTTACTTCGCTCTCTCAAACTTGATTTAAAGAATTGTTACCACCACCCGCGCAATCAATGATTGGTTTCATTTGTATTATATATATATATATATGCATTGCGGGTTTATCCTCACTAATTAGTTTGCCGTCGTACTCTGATTATCATCGAAGGTCGAATCGCGTCAGCACGTTTGACTAGCGGTAGTTTTGCTATATTGTTCGACGACTGGTTAAATAGAGTGTGATTGGTTTATACTTAAAGCTCGCAAACTTGATTTAAAGAATTCATCTAGTATACCGGTTTCGTCATTATTTGGAACTCATCATATACTGTCCAGAATTTTTCGCCGACAGGACTCGAAGATGGGCACGTTTGCCGCACACTACACAATTTTCAGTTATATGCTAGTTGGTATTTCTTGAATAGTCTTTCCTTTTAGTTGAATCTATATGATATCCCTTTAGATTTGAAGTTCCAACTAACCATACCGAATCTGTCATTAAAGAACAGACACCACGCTACATGCCTAAGTTTTATTTAACTAAAAATTTATATTTAAACGACCATAGATTGTGCAGGAAGTGATAACAATTACACAAGTCAAGTTTGCTATCTAGATATAAACACCAGTTCTATCATATCCAAACATTTGTTTATATAATGTCCTTAGTAAATTCTGGAGAGTATGTGAAGAGTCCAATAAGGACGAAATCGGTCTACTGGATTCATTGCCTTTTCTACATTATACAATGCTTTGTTTATACCGATAAATGTGTAAATCTAATGGGACTGGTGCTTAAATTAAGATCACAAACTTAATTTTTGTGATATTAGATTTTTTCTTTTGTTTTCAAAGCACATTCATAAGCATCACACATTTTGGGCAAATCTCTTTTTTGTCTGCAATGAAAGGATAATTGTAAATGTTCAAAATACGCCTTATTATAAGATCTCAAAATTTATAATTAATAAATATTACTACTTGTTAGATCATATAATTATTCACACTTGATGGAACGCAGATGCTGTAAAGGAGTTGTTTGGAAATGTTACAAGTAGACATGTCATGTGCATACATTCAGATACGAATATTATAAACAAGCGAGAGGCTTTCCAATGAGGAAACCATTGGCTGTCTCAGTTGCGCACTTGTGCATTCTATTGAGGAAATTCTCCTAGGAAGAATACCTCTCAAATCGAGCATATTTGTCAGGTTCTTTATGTCCTTATATTTTGACAACATAATGGTGATTTGGTAAACACATAGGAGTTTTTACAGACCAACTGTGTGACACTTATTGACGAAAAAAATAGCGCGTTTATGGCGTAGAACGGGCTCCTATTGATGAGTCTCCAGTAAGCACAAAACGCATGTGTACATGAGATTGTAAATTTCGATCATGCTTAACTAATTTGTTGCTAGGAACACAATTAAAATAGTATATCTTAAGTTCACGTTGATGTGAAATTGAGAAAAAATGACGAGATCGTAGAAAATGATGTCTATAGGAAGGATGCTTATTCGTGTATTGTCATTCATATTTACTAGAATCATGCATATTGTATGAAAAAACATTTTAAAACCTTTAGCAATAAGTCATGGAATAGTTTGTTCAAAATATGGGAAGGATAAACTGCGAAGAATTAAAAAGATAATCAGGCAAAATTGATATCCACAGAACTTAATAGAGATGACAATGAAGAAAGTAGTAAAGAATTTTGATTTCGAATTAGCACGCGTAAAACAAGATAGATTAAATAATGACCATAAGTACATTGCAATGCCGAATTCAAAATTAGGTCAAAAAATAATAAAGTTAGAAACAAACTATAGCCTCAACGATTTATTGTAGCACTCATTCTTATTTTGTAATCTGACATATGAAGGAGAAACGATGGGCCAAATTAAGGCTGGAAAGAGGAGAACATCCAGAAATCTGGCTTAGCTGGGCACTCACAAAAGTCTGATCGTCTGATAGATTGGGAAGACTGAATGTATCTTCGCATGTATCCGAAATGGATTCACCTGGCTAATAAGAAAGTCGATTGAAATAAAATCGAGTAAAAGTCTAATGAATTTATCATCAGTTGAAAAGTTGCCAGACCAAACGTTTACTGAAGCATTAGCCATTACCAGGAAAGGAAGACCAGATGAATCAAATGGATTCAATATTCGGAGTAGAAGCTTAAATATTTTTTGTAAAATTAACTCTTGAATGCAATCTACCAAACTGAAGGGGACGAGTGGAACACTTGAACGCGACTGTGATATATAAAATAGCGTGCACAGACTGCTATTTTATGTATGTGGAGGAGAACGCGTTTGACTAAGGTGAGGTGAACATAAAAAATAACGTAGATAGGAAACTAGCATCTCCATATATCACGGCAATACATTAACCAGGTTAATGAGAAAATCGAGTGAAAATAAATCTAGGAGTAATTTTATGAATTCATCAATGAACACTTAATACATACTTGCATATATATTAGCTCTCCGCAACAAACAGTATTTAACTGTTATAGATAGAAAAAGTGGTAGGCCAGCTATTTATTGAGGCATTGCCTTTTAACAGGGAAAGAAGATAGTTACACTTTAATTAATTCTTCGAAAGTGCTTGAATTTGCTTATTTATTATGACTTCAGTTGACTTTTATTTCACTTTAAAATTATTCCTTGATTATTGTTCTTAATTAAATCCGTGAATTATTCACTAATGCTTTTCCGTGTTCACTTTGATTATTTCTTTTTTCTCCTCATTTGACATTTTTTCGTTATTTCAACGCATTTGCTTATTTCACTCACTACTTTTCGCTCACTGATGCCGAGCTCAACTATATCATTACCATCTTGTAAACTAACAGCATAAAACCTTACCTATTTTACTAATTGTAATTAACTCACCTACCAGCTAAAAAGACCCTCTAATTTGATTTTTGAGAAATGCGTTTAAATTTAAATGTATATGAATAGGCAATTTTTAAAAAAAAATGTTGAAACTTCTGTTTGCTGTTTTACATTTGTATACGTAGTTTTATATCTATTTATATATACAGAGACATTAGTTAGCGGTAAACTTAAGCGTAATTACTTAACTGAAATGACTCGTTTAAACAAAATTAGATATATATATATATATATATATATATATATATATATATATATATATATATCTGAATTTATTTCTATCTGCCTATGCATACTTAATTTGATGTATATATGAAGTGAATACTGTTAGTTAATTGCCAAAAAAGATTACCGAATATTAATTACAGTGAATATAATACGAGATGTCTAAGTGAAGCAGCTTTCTTGCGAAAATTATTCTGTGCCTTTTGTTTGCTTAATTTGGAGTGTGTGGTACTCATGACGATGTGTTCGTAAAACAGGACATGAAACTCAGGTGTATTGAAAAGAGCTTCGATACAAAAAGACAAAAATATGATATTCCTATTTGATTTGAAGCATTTTGACTGTTTTATTCCGCTGCTTATGATCTAAGGATGCCCTTACTGCACCTGTTGTATCAACCAATTTACAACTAAGCTTCTCACTAATGAATGGATAGTCTTTGTCAATTCAGTTTTGTAAAGGTGTTTCTTCTATTTCTAACAGAGGCTGTTAGTCCTGCTTGTTTTTCAAATAGCGTTTATGTTCAATACAGTCTTCACCTGTGGTCCAGTAACTTTATATATCATCATTATTGGCAGGAACTTTACTACATTAGGCATTAGAAATTCATCAGTTAACGAATTTATAGTGGGTTTTTTAAAATTTTCGTTGAATTAAAGAAAGTCTGCTACATATTATTTGTTTCAACGACTATTTCATTTCATATAATCTTCATTCTGCTATAATTGTTGTTGAAAAATAATCTTGTAAGTTCCAAATTAAATTATCTAATGAATGATAAAATGTTATTGGATATATTTAAATACCAACAGATTTGTTTTTTTTATACTCATATTTGATTACTTGTACGCAAAGCCATAATATTATTTTATACTTTGTTTATAAATGTCTACGTTATTGCTAAACAGCCAATAGTCCAGTAAATCGTGAATTCGCAAAAAATATGCCTTGTGAATCTGTTAACGCTGAAGAAAGTAAGGCTGTCGCAAATCGCAAAAATCCTGTTGCAGCGAAAAAGCCGAAAGTTATTGTTGAATCGATTATCTGTGATATTAGTGATGATAGCGATGCTGACGACAAGATTTCAGCCAGTTATGCTACTAAAGCAAGTCTAAGTGAAGGTAGCGGAGCAAACGTCGGGCAGAAATTTGGATTTGCCGCTTTACTTGGCAACGCGGCTACCTGTACTAACATAGACAAAGGAAATAATGAGGACGGCAGTCTATTCACAAAAGCGCTTACTAAGCGACAGAAACAAAGACTAAAACAGAAACAGCGCAAAGAGCGCTACGAATTGGAGGGAAATAAATTGCCTCACGATACAACATCAGTCACGTGTTCTGCGGCCGCTTGTGAAATGCCTTCAGATAATAAATCTAAGACAATCTCTGTCGATCCGAGTGAACTACGGAGTTCAGAGAAAAGTAAAACTATTGGCCAATCGGGAAGTCTAAATGGATCACAAACTGATGTAACCACTAAGATGAAAGCGAAGGATTTGGTGATTGATAATGCGGATAGTGTGGGCTCAACGTGTAAAAGTCAAATTTCAAAACTTATTGCTGCTGCAAAAACCAACAAATATGCACATGTTTCAAGCGATGAGAATGTTTCCGACGATGATGATGTCGAAAGTGATGATTCAATCGATTTAGACAAATCAGTCGACACTGATGATAACGATGGGGAGTCTAATGATGAAGACGATACTGATGAAGAGGAAGATGAGAGTATTGAAGAGGACTCGGGAGATGAACTTGCTATGACGGAGGATAAAAAAGGAGACACAAGCTTGGAATTACCTGATCAAGGAGATGCCTCAGACGGAGATAACATTGACCAGAATCTTGCTGCCATAATGTCACTACACAAAGCAAGTCGCAAAGCTATGCGCCATGGTAAGCTGAAATCGGGCTCAATTTCCGTTTCAAACGGAAACAAATGTCCACCAGGATTCAAAAATAAATTAGGTGCGGGAAAAAATGCAAAGTTTACGCCTAAACAAGTAAGTGTGTTATTCTACTTTTTCCGTATTTTTGAAATGTTGCATTTTACCAAATTAAAACTTATGCACAATTTGATATATGGTTGAGAATTGATCTGAGTACCACCTCGGATTAAAACGTTTCGTGCGCTAGCGAAGCTGTTTTAACATATATTTATGTCGAAATAGCTGATAGAACTATTAGTTCTTTATTTTCATTAACTAGGTTTATTTCCCAGTTCATATTTTCTGTAAAAATATTTCGCTAATTATTGGCATGTACTTTTGTCAGTCGACAGCTAATCATACAAAATAAAGATCGAATAATAATGCAAACGAATTTAACAGATTATCCCGCTTATCATATCGATTTAGTTGGTTTACGAGAAACATGTTGCGCAACATGGAATAGATTACTTACCTTGCCCTTGTTATACTCAACAAGATGTTTTCATCAACTGTATCCAATTAGTTAAATACTGTTAGGTCTTGCGAACCTAGTAACAAATTATTTCAGTTGTGACCAGAAAGATAAACCAAAGACAGCATGAACGGTAAGTATAATCATGCACATTCGTTTCGTGCTTAATGGCGACTCATCAGTAGGAGCCGGTATCACGCCCTTTAAACACTATATATTTCGGTGAGAAATGCGGAATAATAGGACGGTGCAATCTCATAGACGAATGTGTAAACCTGCAGTAGTGAAGCTAACATCATATAAAGTCTCGACAAAGCGACTTCAACGCTAACTCACTCTATATAATATAGATACCGAGTCTGTAAAGGTTACTAACATTATGGCTATTGTGTCAGTAACCGATACCAACACAATAGCCATAGTGTTAGTATCCTTTATAGACTCGGTATATATATTATATAGAGTCAGTTAGTATGGAAGTCGCATTTTCGAGACCTTATATGATGTTAGCTTCACTACTATAGGGTTACACATTTGTCTAGGAGATTGTAGCGTCCTATTATCACGCATTCCTCACCAAAATATGTAGTGGGTAAAGGGCATAATACCGGCTCCTACTGATGAGTCTCCAGTAAGCACGAAGCCAATCTGCAAGAGATTATACTTTCCGTTCATGCTGTCTTTCGTTTATCCTTCTGGTCACAACTGAACTTATTTGTTACTAGGTTCGCAAGACCTAACAGTATTTAACTAATTGAATACAGTTGATGCCATATATGCTCCACATAAAGGAAAAACAAACAGAGAAACATTAGTTTGTATAACTTGAAATTTGTGTGTAGTTTACGGCAGGGTGGCTCAGTGGTTAAAGCACCAGATTCCTACGTGCTAATACTCGAACCCTGTCCGCGGCACATTCTGGACAGTATGTAATGAGTTTCCTATATAGACGAAACCTGTCTACTGGATGAATTGCCTATTACATACTATACAATACATATTTTATCCTGAAAAAATGTATGTATATAATGGGACTGGTGTTTTCGTCAAGACCACAACCTTGATAAAATTAATTGTTATCACTGTCCGCCTAACCATTGTTCGCTTAACTTGATGCAAATGTTTTTTCTATGATCATTTGTTAATGTGCTGGCGCATGGGAAGAAAAATGCCCCGAAAAACTGAAGAAAATTCGGAAAAATTAAGTAGTGCAGCATCAATGGATAAAAATAGCGTGCGGAGCTTAAGAAAGACGAAACCAGTGAGAACCCATAACACAAGATTTTACCGACCTACTAGTACTATCAATTGCCACGAAATAGCTGCTTGCGGTTTCACTTCAACGGAAGACAGCAACACGCAACAGAAAGTGTCGTTTCTGGGAGTTGTCTGGACGCACCACTTTTTAAATCATTCTAATTTTACAACGTTTTGTTTCAGATTATTAATTTTAATCACGTTATGTCAATTTGAAATTATTGGTGTCTTTTAATGAAGCAAATGCTTTGAAATTGTGTTGTATTGCCATTTGAAACAATCATGATAGTTTCCTAAAGCTTACCGTTCTAATTTTTTTATTTTTCCTTTTTAGCTAACTATTCCACGAACCAAATGAAATTTATTGCATCTTATTTTTGTAATAAAAATGTAATGCCAATGTGTATTGTTTTTTGTGATAATCAATGAATTGATGTATTGGGAACTATCTAGTTAAATTTTCATCTCTTAAGAAGACCGATGTTAGCGCTCGTTATATTGGATTATCTCAATTCTTCAAAATATATGTATTCAAAATTAAAACGTCATTTAGGTTTAGATTTGCGATTTGATTTCGATTCTTTGGCATATGTTGTTCCTCAATTCGTAAATAAGAAAATGGATACATTATTTATTGATTTTGACTTTATATTTTTTGACCATTAATATTATCATCGAAGATTTAAATATAACAACCTTTAATAAACGATGCTTCATCGCAATATGTGAAAGTTGAAAAAACATTTGAAGAAAGGAAATATTGACAAAAAATGTTTTTGTATAATGAATTCTTATGGGGTGGATATGGTGCAGGTGGTGATACTCATCTAGGTAACTCTTCAGAAATACGGCAACCTGGACCTGTACACAACATCCTTAAGTCTTAGATTGCTTTAAAATAATACGGCATTGGCAATACAGCTTCCTTGCTCTTTTCATTGTGTCGCTTTATAAACCCATTAATACCTCTGATTTAACTGCCAAATTAAGAAAAGCCAGTTTTGGTGATTCTTTTATAAATCTGCCACTGGATCGTCAATGAGCTCGGTTCGAGGCCATATCGTCCGGGGTTTCAGTCAAGAGCTGTTTTGTGCACGTGAGCTACATCCTGCTAGACGTACGGGACCTACACCCAATTTGGCTGTTGTTGATTTAAGCTTTTTCTGCCATGTAAAAAAAGGAGGCATGCGTAAAATGTGATCGAGCTCTCGATGTTGATGTATCCTTATTTGTTTTTGTAACGAAAAGCGCTCGTTGATCGCTCCAAGTCTACGTCTACGGATATCAGCTTGCTTATTCATTGTTGGTGAACAATAATGGTCTAATTCCTACACGCAACAAATCTATTCAACTCTAAAGGACCAAGTTTCACTAGTGTTTAACAAAGCTACAGATACAGGTGAATTGTACACACGACCTTAAAGGATACATGAGATACTTATGTTAATCCATCAATGGCGAAATGTCGAGAGATCTATTCTAGCTTTCGCGATTCTCATATTGACCTCGTCACTTATATTGATGCTGCAACCAAGTTATTCAAACTTATCAACTATGTCCTCATCTAGAAGTCGCAGAGTTGATATGTGCGATGGGTGATATTGCAGATGTATCTTAAATTAAGACGGGTTGGAATAAATTCCGAAAAACGGAACGACTGCAAATCTATTCCAGTAGTCCAATTTCGGTTGTGGAATCATACAACAGTTTCGTCTGTGGGGTCTAGATAGGGTAATCTACGGCCAGGGATATCTTAATTTCATGTATTCTGAACGTTTGGAAGAGTATAGTGCATAATAGAATTTAATTAAAAATATGAAATATGTCCATTCCTAACGTAGACCACTTATAGTAGAAAAGTTGTCGGACAGTTCGCCGTAGACTCGAACGCGACCAGAGGTGTTCTTGTTTAGGGCACGTATAGTATTTAAAAATTTCGTGGAGTATTATTTTGATATTCCGTACCAAGTAGAACATTGCGATCCTCTGAGTCAGTGACAAAGATTGGCTATTGTGGGTTACGTCTACATGTGTTCAATATGTATTCCTACGTATGACCTTAAGAAGCGTTTTCGCTCCATCTTATCCATACATTTCTAGCCTTCCTATGGTTATTTTGAAGTCACTTGCCGTGTATATTTTCTTATATGTAATTTACTATAATCGTCGATTTCGTTTGATATCGTTACTTCTAGGATTGGCACTATACTAAATCTAGTCTAAATGAAGGTATAGAAACGTAACTGTTCGCCATGATTGCTTTTTGTATAAAATATTTAATCGTCTGTAGACATTTACATTATTTATTAATAACTGATCAGCCTGTGTGGTGCGTGACAAATTAGGAAATATTTATGGAATTTGTAAATTGCTAAACACTATTCAAGAAAGTATTAAGAACCATATAAAATCTGTGGTTCGTAAAATAAACTTTTCAATTAATCTACATTAACGAACTGGCAATTACGTTACGTCTCATTAGATTTGTTCAAAAAGAATAAGTTAAAACAGCATCCGACCGAGAGGAAACTAGATTTAGAAATGGCGCCCGAATAAGAGTTAGGCATCACAGACGTTCAATCAAAAACCATATCCAAAATGGCGTTAGTCATAAAATGTCAACTGTTTTTGTCTAGAATTGAATATTATTTGTTAATTTGGCCTTTATTTAAAAAGCAGAACCTAAAGCTTGTCAATTACTTTTAAACGGATAAAACTAAGCTAAGCTTCACTTAACATAGTGATAGTCCAAGTGCACTAAAAAATTGTTTTGTTTACATAGCTTTGAACAGATTATTTATAGCCATAGCCCCAAAGGCAGCGCAACATTTGCGTTACAACCGTTGTGGACCATTTGGGATGGAAAATCTATTTAGCTGTCTAAAGAATTGCATATTTGTTTGTAAAGTTAGCTGAATGTCGTTCGTAATATTTTATCGCAAATGATCATGAGTTACATTATATGGATCAACAAAAGCCTAATGATGGAATAAATTTCGGCGTGATTACTTGAATTTGGTAATGGAGCGATATCTGAAGAGAACGCGCATAATTTTTTTATAGTGTAACACAAAATTATCAAGGTAAACTCACCATTCAAAAATTAAATAGGCGGAGAACTAATATATATGCAATTGTGCTTTAGGTGTTGTGTACCTAGTAACAAATTAGTTCAAATATGACCATAAGGATAAACCAAAGACAGCATGAACGCAAAGTGAATCTCGTGCTTACAGACGACTCATGAGTAGGAGACGGTATTACGCCCCTTACCCATTGTATATTTGGGTGAGGAATGCGGGAAAATAGGACAGTACAAGCAAAGAGCTGTTATTCGAGAGTGACTTATGAAGGAAAGAACAAATTCAGATGGAGATACTTGCCCAGGTAACACACAGATGCGGTGACCCAGATCTATACACACACCATTATAGAGAAGTCAGCCTATTTGTGGTGTGCATTTTACCATTTCATAAAGAACGACCGAAAGTCGCAGTTCACTCTGCCCTACTAAAACAACACAGTTAAGAATATTATAATATAAATCTAAAACAGGATCGCCACCGAGTTCGGTTAGAAGCCACGCCACACAGGGCTTCCGAACCAGATCAAAAGTGCGCACATAGACACAATTCAGGTAAAGGATCGAGTCCTATACTCTTAATTCGGTTATAGTTTCCCTCAGCTGTTTCGGTCATGTCCGAATAAATGTCAATGTAGAGTTTTTGTTCATATTTTAAACTAGTCTGTTTTTAAACTCTCCTATTATCAATTGATCAGTGTATCAATTAGATGTTAAATTAATTGTTATTTATTATAATTTCTATCATTCAAATATAACTAGAAATTCTTAAGATCAAATTTGCGAGCTTGAATTATACACCAATCATATTGTATTTAGCCAGTCGTCGGACAACTTAGCAAAACTACCGTCAGCTATGTTGTTCAACAACTGGTTATATACAATAGGATTGGTGTTTACTTCAAGCTCGAATACTCGATTTAAAGAATTGACACCACCACCCGCGTAATCCATGATTGTTTAATGTACTAACAAGTTGCTCAATTTTTAAAATCGACGACGAAACGTTGCTAATTCATATTGAAGTAACACAGAATTACTGTAACGTAAATGTCAAGTAGACCTGCTTTACCTTTTGTAGACAATTATTTTTTTAAATTACTATAAACACTTCTTGAGATTAGCACATAAAATAAGGGTACACGTCGTATTTTATTTATTTAAAGTGAAACTGATTTCGATGTGTGCTTTGCTATAGCTTTCAACGAGAGTTCGCGACCACGACTTTCTTTAATGAACACAAAATGCCATTCACAATTATGTCATATGGTAAACAAGTTTGCAATTTTGAAGTTCTATGCAAGCAGAAAGAATATGCACTAGCATTTATCCGGAACTGGAAATTGTGTATGATTGAACGTTTCACTATATTGCAATCTTTTCCTTTTGCTATTTTCAGTTTGTTCCACTTTTAGAAAATATAAATATGTTCATTTTTAGATACTAGGGAAAAAAATGGGGCAGAAAAATATCCCATATCTTTGACTGTAAAAAGAACACCAACTCCTACATCCCTAACGGGATTGCATTAAATTTAATGGTCATTAAAAACCGCTGTCATAAAATTCATCGATTCCTCTCCATAGGTAAATTACAAAAATTTTTCTGCCATAAATCAAAATCCGTAAGCAGAGAAATCTGCAGTATAAGGCCGGATCACCTAGATCTGCATAAAATATATACTTTAAGCCAAGAATGCTCTACCGCTTCAAAAATTGACATTTGCGAGTAAAATATAAATTTACTCCAAAATATATCTTCAATAAGTTCTACATTGAACGCGTTTAAATGCCATGCACACATGTTAATTACTTCCAAAATATTAGCGCAAAGAAAATAAATAAATTTATCAAGAAATTTAAAAAAAATATTTTTTATAATACATTAGAGCTGTACATAAGAATACGGGAAAAATTAGTTGATCCACCAGCACGTCAACCCCAGTCCGTCGTTCACGATTGAACCCTAATAAAAAATACAAAGACAAAGATGAATTTAATGTGGTAACCAATGATTTATATTCAATGAAAAAAAATTGTTATAATTGGTATATATATGCAATGCGGGTAAATCCTCGATAGTCAGTTTTCCGTCATACTCTGGTGATGATCATGGAAAGTCGAAACGCGGCAGTGCGTGCGACTGGCGGTAGTTTTGCTATGTTTTGTTCGACGACTGGTTAAATAAAATTTTATTGGTGTTTACTTTAAGTACGCAAGTTTAATTTAAATAATTGTTACCACCACCCGCGCAATCAATTAATGTTTAATTGTATTGTCTATATATATATATATATATATGTGTGTGTGTGTGTGTGTGTGTGGCGAAAGTAGCATAAGGTTAATGTTCGTGACTAGATAGAAATTGTGCAGCGAACATTTCCAGGCAATTACAATATATGCGAGACTTTTAGAGGTCAAAGCCGGATATATAATCTTGCTTTCCAGATATATGCAATGCGGATCGATCCTCGCTAGTCAGTATGCCGTCGTACTCTGACGATGTGCATGGAAGGTCGAAAGGCGTCAGTGCATGTGACTAACGGCTGAATAAATAAAATAGAATTGGTGTTTACTTCAAGCTCGCAAACTTGATTTTAAAAAAATTTCATTTGATGCTATTTAATTTATACAAAAAATATCAAAAATAAACTATGATGTAACTGAAAATAAAATTGTAGCAATCGCTGCATTATGTATTTATTATTCTCAAAGACAAAATAAAAGAAAGGAAATTGATGCTCATAATTCCATTACGCAAAAATTCACAAGGCCGGTAATAACAACCATTGAAATATATATTTCAACTTTCAAAAAGCAAACCTTACTAAAGTTCATCCTCAATCATGAAATCTGAATTAAATATTAAAGTAGGCGTATTTAATGTGAGAAAACTAGAAACAATGGGTTAAACGAAGCTCTGTCACGTAGGATAAAGTAGAAATATGTGTTGTGCAACAGAATCATAGTCATCATACACAGCAATACAAAAGCCAATAGTACCAAATCTTTCACTTCCATATAATCATACGAAGAGAAACAAAATACAATTTTTTATAAACGACAAAAATAATAATATAAGCACAAATTATTAGCGAGATATATAAGAGAGTACCTAAATACTATGAGTATATTTATCAAGATAACACAAAGAAGTGAGTCAAACTCAAACTCCACACAACACCATTATGGCCGAATCAGCATTCATACAAAGCAACATCAGCAGTAAAGCTTCCCTGCGGTTTTCACTGTATCACGTCATAAACAAAAACCCAAACTCGCAGCGAACTTTGTCCTTCTAAGAAAAGAAAGCTATGAGAATGATTCTAATATAAATCTGCAACAAGATCGCCACTGAGCTCGACTCGATGCCATATCGCGCAGAGTTTACAACCAAGAACTATGGAGTGCACGTGGACTCAATTCTGGCAGACGAGTGGGTCCTATATTACCCAATTTGGATGTAGTTGACTTTAACTGTTTCTGCCATGTCAAAATCTGTCCATCTTCTTTCTTACGCCAGGCTGGTGCTGGATGCGAGAACAGTGCTCCACTGGGTAGTTGAATTGAGAGCAAATAAAAAATGTGACCGAGCCAACGTAGTTTATGGAGCCTTATTTATTTTTCTAACGAGGAACACTTTTTGAACGATACAAACCTACGTCTAAGGATGTCAGTGTTGGTAACCTAAATGTTTTATGCTTCTCAAAAAACGATGGTCACATGCCTGTAAATGTTTAAAATCATCAACTCCAAGGGACCCGGAAATGGTAGCGTGAACCATACCAAGTATAATTAGATACAACCATTATCCCCAATCATTTAAAGTCTCGAGTTTGGTTCAATTACGCAGTGTTAAATGGGTAGTGACTGAATAAGAGCGCACGTGCCAGAAGCGCAGAGCAGGTTTCGGCTGCTGAAGGAAACTTTGGCCACTGGCATCTGGGAACATAGTACTCATCAGCCTTAGTCAGAAGACTATCTAAGAAAAGAAAAACTCCGAATACAAACTGTCCCCACTAGAAATGGGCTACCCAGTGTTCTTTTACAGTCCACATATAATCATGAACGATACGTTCATCTGAAATTACAATCTTATATCTTACGAGTATTGTCTGGTTACTCCTTAATCCTTACTATAAAATTATCTCGACGACAAATGAGAGTCAGCTATCGTTCATAGTTTATGAGCTTAATCTGCTTGAACTGAATGGACTCCTTTAAACGGTCGATTGTACGGCTCGCGAACGACGACATTAATCCATGCATTCCTAAAAAAATTCCCGATGATTACAGGCAAAGAGTAAGCCAGATTTCTTCTAACTCCAGCCTGGAGTTGTCTACAAAGTAAGACTAGAAGTTTAGATTTGACTTGGTAATGGGTAAATTATATGCAAAAGTTGAAAAACTAATTTACGCATATTAAGCCTAATATGCAGCGAAATGGTTAACGGCATTTAAATTTCCGCACGTATCCTAGATTATATATAATCAGCACACAAATTTGGCATAGCGTAGAGCAACTAATTAGACGTAGCGTAGTTGCAGTTGTTTCTAGTTTGCTCTAGTAAATGGGCTCGTATTACGCAGTAGTCCGTTGAAGATTTGTTCTCACATTATCCATAAGGAAAATTAAGACATTTGCCACAAGTTGTGTTTTACTCCTGTGCGTATTGTGTGAACCCTGAAGATGAGACTGGAAATAACGTCTCGAAATATAGGTAAAAGATCAATGGCGGATCTTGATCCTAAAGCGCTTTCAGAAAATCAGCTAATTGAAGGCTTAAAGGAGAAGGGACAAGTGAGAACCCATCAACTGAGGCCAAAAATTACATCATCTGAAAAGATAAAAGGTTCAAGATTTTGCCGACCTATGAGTGCTAACAATTGTCCCGCACAAGAAAAATGCGGTCAAATCCGAAACGAAAAGGACAGCACTGAGAAACAAAATAATACATCTTTTAAAATGTACTTTCGGATTTGACCGCATTTTGCTTGTGCGGGACAATTGGTAGCACTCATAGGTCGGTAAAATCTTGAACTTCCTTCATATTCAGATGATGTAATTTTTGGCCCCAATTGATGGGTTCTCACTGTCCCTTCTCTTTGCCTTCATTCATTGCTGATGACGTTGCAAGCATGTCTGCCTCGAGACTTCATTTCAGTCTCTCTTCAGGGTTGCACATCCACAGGAGTAACACAACTTCTGACAAATGTGGTATCTCATTCAAGACAGATATATTTATATCTATTTTAATCAGTCTTTTGTCTTCTAATATCCGTCTTCATCCTAGTCTCTAATACTCAAATGTAACATTTCGTCTCTCTGCGCATACAACTACTTATAAACATGTGTATTTTACTAAAGTGACTTTATTGAATAACTATAAGCACACTGTGACAACACGCCTATCCTGGTACTATATTATTTCGTTCAAATCGTTAATTCTGTTTCTGTCTCGGTTCTTAATTCCAGCTTGCAATCGGTTATAGACAGAGAGATTAAAAAACTATTGAGAGTCTATAGTTTTTTTTCTCAGCCAAATACACATTAATACTCATATCCTATATAAATTAGTTTCTCAATTAAAATATCTGTATCGTATATACCTATATAATAAATTTTATATTTAGTTACTTATTCATAATTACATATATACTGGTTACATATATATGGTTAGTGTAAACTCCGTATTCGGTCTTGTCAAAACGATAGAATAATACTCTATAGACTCTCAATAGTTTTTTAATCTCTTTGTCTATAACCGATTGCAAGCTGGTTGGAATTAGGTGAACTGGGGGGCATGTGAGGATTACTGCAACATTGAATTCAAAATTTGTTGATCTTTCTATGCGTCCGGAACAGAAATTAAAATGTAGATATCAGTGATAGGCGTGTTTGTCAATACATTAAGTGTGCTTATAGTTATTCAATAAATGTCACTTTAGTAAAATACACATGTTTATAAGTAGTTGTGTGCGCAGAGGGGGACAGGGATAAGTCTTTGTATACATTTGAGTATTAGAGACTAGGTATGAAGACAATTAAAAGTACTTTTAGAATTAAAATAGATATAAATATATCTGTCTTGAATGAGAATACCACATTTGTCAGAAGTTGTGTTTTACTCCTGTGCGTATTGTGTCAACCCTGAAGATGAGACTGGAAATGAAGTCTCGAAAATTTGGTCAAAGAACAATGGAAAATCTTGATCCAACGTCATTTTCAGACAATCAGCTAATTACTTACTTACTTTACTGCGGCTGACTCCTTTTGGAGGATAAGCCGGCTCCATTGATTTCATGGAGTTTCTTGGGAATTTGGTACAAGTGGTGTCCCCTCACCACTCGGAATCAGCTAATTGAAGGCTTAAAGAAGAAGGGACAGGTGAGAACCCATCAATTGAGGCCAAAAATTACATCATCTGAATATGAAGGAAGTTCAAGATTTTACCGACCTATGTGACAGTGTAGTTTGCTAAAGAATTACCTATTGGGTCGCTGATAAGTCTGCAAAGATTCTCGAAACTATTCGCTCCATTCTTGTTATATAGGCTTACAATAATAATGACCATAGATTTATTAGATGTAAATTTAAGATCAGCCTGAAAGTCGATCTTGAATCTGTCTTGGTTACAATGGCAACGGAAATGAAGGAATCGGTCGATAGCGTTGTTGTTTTGAAGCGATACAATAAACATCAAAAGGAAGCTTCATTGTTGATATCGTCGACTTGAAATTAATTGGGCATTGTGTCCTTCTTGGCATTCCGTCTAGCGTGTGATTCTAGGTAGCCTCAGTTTAGTGTCTTTTTAGGCAGGTCTTCACGCCTATAGTAGACCTATCACTTGCAGTATTATTATTCATTTCTGTATATGACTTGCAATAATGCCGTTAATTAGTAGACCGGTTACGTCCTTATTTGGAATTTTTCGCTTACTGTCCAGAATTTGTCGATGAGAGTACGTAAGGAGCTCCTTAAGGACGAAACCGGTCTACTGGATGAACTTCCTACTATACATTATACAATGCTTATTTTATGCAAACAAATGTAGGTATAAAATGGTAGTGGGGTGGATACAGAACAACTATTGCAAAATTTTAACGTCATGTGAAAGCTACATACTATGAAGAAAATTTGTTATAATCATAACCTAATAAGAAAATAAATGACACTTCTATAGCTTTCAGAACACATTGTCATAGGTAATTGCGCTTATTTATATGTTCGACGTCACCGATAATCGCAATAAATACGTTTATGGATTGAGCATGTTGCGCCAAGTAACAGGTTATTTCATACAGGAACAAGAGGATTTGCCAATTTAGGCATGGACAAAGAATATAATCACACGTAATCATGCATTTCGTGCTTGCTGGTGACTATTAGTAAAAGCTAGCAATATTCAATAAATCTACTAAATAATTGGCCAATTAAATTGTCTTTATTGCGTAAACAATCGTGAATGAGGATGGGAATTTTCAATTTAGCAGTAGCGTATAGCTAGAAGATTCGAAGTCAATAAATGGACCATCATCCATAAACTATTGTCTGGAAGGCATTTCGAGGACCTCAATGAATAATCCACCAATGACATGGTGGCAAAAACAAGGAGAACGACACAGCCTAGTTTAATGTCGATTTCAAACGTAATAACATAAGATAAGACAATGCGCAAAACCAAGCGGCCGAGTCATCGTACCAGGCTTCCAGACGTTATTTTTAAACTTGTTATGGTTAAAGAAGCAAATAGAATTGAAAAAAAATTATGAGACCTGAATGCAGCCTATACATATTCGGCAAAGTCTATTGTGCAGAATTTCCAGTCGTGATAAAAATTAATTACTTCGGCCTATTATCCGGGTATGACAGAGAACCTACTGACAGATATAACATAGCGGTGTACGTATCTATAACGAAATTTCTATCAATCTGAACTACATCAACTATGTCGGGTAGTTTCATTTGTACTCCACTTAATTGTTAAGCTGATAGCACAATTTATATATAGTGAGAAACATAATTTCTTCATTCGCATTTTCATAATTACATTTGTTTTATGGTAAGGCTCCAGTTAAATTTAGTTTTTGATTAGTGAGAACTAAATAAATAAATTTATCGAATTTTCAAAAACAGAAATGTTCCACCCCTGAATTTGTTCAATAAACTGGTGATAGTTTTATTAAATAGTATAGATGGATAAAATAGGATTTCTATACTCATAACAGCTCAACCAACCATATTTAAATAGTACACATAACAGCCGCAAAATCTATCCAAACAGTTTCTAGCTTAATTTTAAAAATATACATCTATTTCTTTTTTCAACACATTAATAAAAATTAATAGCTATACAGAACGTTAAAATGGAACTAAGATATTCGATGAATTAATCTTTACTATCGAATACGGCGTAAAAATAAAATTTAAAAAAGTTTGTTTTAGTTGATTAAAATAATAATTTTGCAATAAATTAATAGCAATGCATAATAGCTTAATTTAAATTAGAATAAGCAAAACAGCCTAAGTGGTCTAGATCGTGGATTTCTACCACTATGAACTGAGATCAGGCTTTTATCTTCTTTTTAGAATTTCCAGATTTCTCGTCTGATCTCACCGCTGTTAAACTTTTTGCATTTCTATATATTTTTTACCTGACCTGTACTATATTTTTATCTTGCCTGACTTTCAAATATCCTAGAATTTTGACCACATTCCTCTATTATGAACCAAATACGTTCGTCAGCATCTACAGACTCATTCGTAACCAAAAAGTTATTAACCAATCTCCAGCAACAAATCGCTGGTGCCACGTGTTTGCTTGGAGTCTAATTTTTAAACCTCTCCATTATCACCTTGCAGTCACAACTTTTGAGACAGGCCGATAATGTTCTTAATGAAGTTGTGATTGCTTTGCACAATCATAGAAAACCTAATGTATTTCTTTGGTCCCCCCTATTCTTCACTCTCTAAAATTGATCTGGCTTCTTATTTGACCGAACTATTGGAAGACAGTTTTCATTATATAAAATATATTTATGCTGGAAAGCACAGTGATTTTGTGCTTTCCTCTCACAAAAGCCTCTCTAACGATGAGCTTGAATTGTTAAAATCTTAATCCCCTTGATATCGGTAGGAAAGGTAAAATTAAAGCATTTAGAACATTATTACAACAGACAACTGAGCAAACACGAAACACTCAGCTAGTGACTTCAATCCCTCCTGAATCCAGATCCGCTTACCCAGGTTGGAGTAAGCCTAATGGCTTCCAATAACAGCTAACAAACAGTGAGTCCACAAAATACATTCACTAATCCAAGACATACCGCGACGTCGCGGCCGACTCCGCCACGTAATATCTTCCACCAACGGACTCTCTTCTAGTTTCCAGTGCTAGTCCGCAACCCACACGTAAATCCAAATTCATGACCAGTGCAGTGGTCCAGAAACCTTCTAAACGTAAGAATTAAGCCCAGCAATTTCATCTTCTTCCAACCTTCCCACCGCCCCCCAGGACAGTGGAAACAGTCTTTGAACAGGCCTCGTCCCAAATTCCCACTTCCGTGATGCTGCATCAATCCAGCCGCACGAGCACTGCAGACCTGTCTTCGTCTTTTTTGCGAAAACCTTCAACTACTAATTCTAGATCAAATCCTATCCGTCTGCGTTGCCTATTGGCCTTTGAATCAGCAAATAATTGACGACACTCGTAGGATCTAACTCTTGTTCACAATTTTTCTCAATCGTCCGATCAATACCTAGTTGTTGGAGACCTTAGCCTTCCTCTTGCTAACTGGCACAGCTTAACATCAGATAACAATCCGTGGTTTCGCCTCATTCCTGACAACGTGCTGAATCAATTCTTGCATTTTCCTACTAAAGGAAACTACCAACTCGATTGTGTCCTCTCCAACAAGCAAGTGACCGATGTGTAAAATCGGGAGCACTTTCCTAATTTGGACCACTGCCAGATATCCATTCTTACCCCTTTCTTATCTTCTACCCAATGAGAGAATATTTAAACATACAGGCGATTCACCGGTTGGGAAGGGTTTACCCGACTCTGTGATGCAAATGATTAGAAATAATTAATCATCACAGACAGCCTTTCTTTTTGCTTGCTCCATGTCCATACCGTCCTATTATCGCACTTAGCATCTGCCACCTCTATTCAATAAAAACGTACTAACAGGTTAATTACTTTATTTAAGGTGTACGACAACCGCACATCATCATTTTCCCGCATTCTCGCATTCCGATATATTGATAACCATATTAAACAATTAATCAACAGATAAGAACTTGATATCGAAAGACACATTCGGTCGGCTTCCAACTCCCGTAAAAAAATTCGCTGCCATAAAAACCAACTGTTCTATAAGTTCAAAAATTCAAAAATAAACTCTGGTTCTGGCAACTACAGCTTCGTTGATGACTATCTGAGTTATCTTGTAAAATCCTATTCCATTTCCACTCCATCTCGTAACATGTTCGTTAACGGTGACACTGAGAATCTGCAATGATTCAACGTTTCGCCATGGTCGTTCAAGAAATGAAATACATTAAATCTAAACACCAATTTGAACATTAGGGTGTCTCCGTCAGGATAATTGCTCTTCTAGGTTGGAACCACTGCCCCCTGATTGCCGTTGTTATCAAAATATTTCTCAAAACTACCTAGCGCTATCCAATAGCTATTGTCGCCACTTTCACTAAAATTGTCGACGGTATCATACATAACGTAATCTACTCTTTTATGAAGTCTAAAAATTGATTTTGCCTTCTTGATAAGCAACATGGCTTCTTGAATGGGCACTCTTCTTTCACGATTATAGTCAGTGTTCTTACCCACCGTTACTCTTCCATTTCTAAACGTAATTAATTAAATCTCCTCTTTCGATTTAGTATCATTCTTGTCATTTTAATCCAAATTATAAAGCAATGGTATAACCAGCAGTCTTAAAATAATCAGTTGTTACCTTCGAAACAGGTACAAAACTGTAAAAGTTGGTCCTACACTATTCAACCTAGCACTCGCACTAGATCAGGTTTCGGACAACCAGTTCAAGCTGTTCAAATATTCAGATGGCATGGTAATTGTATTCAGAAATCAAACTTCGCTCAGCTCTTTCTCATCTCCAGTCACTCAGCTAATGTCTTCGTTGCAGCCTCACTTTAGCGGAATCTGTCTTAAACTAAATACCGATAAGAATTGCTTGATAAAACTTACCTTTAACACAATCCACTCTCGCGACCGCAAAATTTCCTCTTGATAATGAAATAATTGACTCGGTCAAGCACTTAGGCATCCATTTTTCTAAATCATTAAACTTTTCCCTACATTTTAATCGAATTACCTCCAAACTCTTCAAACAGGCCAGTTTTATATGCTTCAAAACACAAAACTCTACTTTGCAACTCATATAATTCAAAGCCTACGTCCAACCCCTTGTCTCCTGTCAGCGAATTTTATTGCAAATCTTCTCCCTCTATGAACCACCCGACACTTACAAGTCATATCTTTCGCTCTTAAGATCTCAACTTCCCTTTCGCTGTCAAATTTCACTTATTTTAGTCATCCCTACGTCACTCACAACCGCTAATCTTCACTTCAATCCAATTATATTCCCAGTATATTTAACAAAATCCATTTCGTTTCCAAAGCCCCAAGAGTGTTTAACGCACTAACTACGATAACTAAAATCTTACTCTAACACGAATTTAATAAGGCAGTTCACCTGCATTTATTTAACATATTCTTATACGATAAGTCTGATTGGAAGCGCACCTGGAATATTCTTTTTTAAGATATCTTTAATCCTATGCCTTCCCAAAGTTTCGGAGCATTAAGTTTACCGCCTAGTCTCTAAATTAGGCACTTCTCTTTAGAATCTAAACATCCCCACAGACATAAAACTCCTACCCCAGCACGAATTCAAAAAGGCAGCCCATCAGTACTTCTTCAACAAATTTCTTTGTGATACGACCGATTGGAAACGAAACTGGTTCCTTCTCAATCCATAACATTTACTTCACCCCAGGCTATCCTCTTAACTAACTTCGTAGGGTTAAATCCATCAGGCAGCCATCTTCCACTCTACCTCTCTTGTCTTATTCTTTTCTTCTAGATTCACTAATACCACCTCTCAGCCCATTCCTAACCCCATTATATCCACGTTGTGGATACTCTACTACGTTTTGCTCATCCAACTCTTTTCTTTCTTTCTTGTTTCAGCGGAGGACCGGAAACCCAACAGCCCTACCGATCCACCAACGGTTCGCTTCGGACTTCGACTCTCCCTGGTCTTATTTTAATCTTGATCACGTTCTACAGATGCCTGCGATCCTTGCAAGACTCGCTCGCCTCAATCCTGCCGACTCCATCAATTCATTCGTCACGACAATGGACTCCAACGGTCGACGTCTACCTCCGAGCCGCCATCTTTTCATCTTCATCTTTGTTTTCGATCTCACATTCACCTTGAAGATCTGATACTTCACGGACTATCTCCAACTGATCTCGTCTAGTCAAATGGAACTTCGCTTATATTTATTCTTCACCAGATTGAACTATCTTGATGTTAATGATAACTTTTCCCCTCCCCAACCCCTCCCCCTGCTATTAAATACTTTGCTAGTCACAATTCCACTCACCTCCACATATCCTAACCTTGATTTGCTATTTCAATGATTGGGCCAGTTGGCCTTTGATGCCAAATAAATGTATTATTATTATTATCCCAAATGGTCATCCCCATATTTATTATTTCTGTGTATTGCTTACAATTATCTATTATTCTGTCACAATTTGTTCTACGAAATCTCATTTTTTAGCTACCTGACGAAAACTCTAAATTACGAAGAAGTCTAGTAGTCGATGTCTGAAACTCGTTCTTTCTCGCCTTCTAACAGTCTTATATTCCTCCATTTGAAGACAAAAAATCCTGCAATTAACACCCATATCCTAACTCCTCACAAGCATTATCCAAGTCATTTCTATCCCAGTCAATTGAAATTTATATTTATTCATGAAGATCTAACACGAAGTCGCTGAAAGGAATTTTCTTTCTCAACTTCTAACAGCCTTATCGTTAAATATTTTTCTATTCACTATTTTGTATCTTGACCTTTTCAATTGTTGGGCCAAATGGCCTTTGTTACCAAATAAAAAATTATTATTAATATTATTTATTAAACTAATAATCGTAAATAAATTTGCGATATCAACTTCCAAACGAAATACAATAGATTACAGACAACAGGGAAAGCAATCCTTATATTTATTAATCAATATTTAAATATTTGCAACAAAAATGTTCCTTGAGATTGGGTAATCTTCACTTAGCTAATCATCAAGCTCGGAAAACGAAAGGTAGAACTTCTTTTGATTAGGATATTGCAATCAGTAGTCCAAAAGTTGAAATACAATTCAACCCTGCTGGCAAGCGGCACATAGCAAGCAAAACGTTAGTTATATACACCGTATGTTTTGTAACTAGATAAAAATATTAAATGAAATTAGTGTTCGAAAACTTGATGTGAATATTTTTATTACCACACACGCCATCAGTACTCGCATAATGGAGCAAAACAGGACAGACTTTCTCCGGTTAAGAACTAATAAAAATTTATAGACGTGCTAATATTAATAAATCCAAGAATCAAATAATAATTTATAAAGCGTTGAGATATAAAGGATGTTTATAAAATTTATCAAAAGTAATTAACATACAATGATTTTATAAGGAGCCTGTCGGGTCTCTGTCTTCTCTAGAATATCCAAATCACACCTGCTTTCAGTGTCAATATCTTCCAACTTTTGTAGACGGGAAGCTTCGGTCAAATCTGGGTTAGGATCGCTCCAAATCTCATCAACAACTCGAAATCTAAAATTTTGCACGTAAAGAAAACATTACCGACTGTGTCAAACAATTTTGATTTATGAATAATAACAAAATAAGAAACCATTTGTGGATGTACTGTTGGTAGTTAACAGGGTCGAGACTGGCAAGTGATTTATGTAACGGAAATGGAGTAAACAGGCCCTGGATTGCTATGATCAAAAAGTAGGTACGAACATGCATAAAACTAAATAAATATCCTGCCGTTGGGTTATCATTATCATAAAAAGTACTACAATAGCCATTGGAAACTAGTGCTTCACTGGCATATAACACTGAGAAAATAAAAACAGCATAATTTGACCTAAAATATTAAATGGGAGTGATTTATGAAGGGAAGGATCTAGTTCAAATGGAAATGTTTATGTAATTAACACGGAAATAAGAAAACCTTGAGCGTTACATGACACCAAGTTAGCATTAAGACAAAGCGACATTTGCATTTGGTATATAGAAATAAATAAACGGCCAATCGATTGTACCCAAAAGGAACCAGCAAAGCTAACTGAGTCTATTGTGCATACGAATGCGAGAATTTTATTCCGATATTAAAAAAGAGCGTTATCAGCTAACTACCGTTTTTTTACGGAACTAATATATATGCAAGTATGTATTAGGTGTTGCGAACCTAGTAACTAATTAGTTCGGTTGTGACCAGAAGGATAAACCAAAGACAGCATGAACGGGAAGTATAATCTCATGCACATTCGTTTCGTGCTTACTGGCGACTCATCAGTAGGAGCCGGTATTACGCCCTTTAACCACTATATATTTGGGTGAGGAATGTGAGATAATAGGACGATACAATCTCCTAGACGAATGTGTAAACCTGCAATAGTGAAGCTAACATCATATAGTCTCGACAATGCGACTTCAACGCTAACTCACACTTCATAATATATATACAGAGTCTTTAAAGGATACTAACACTATGGCTATTATGTCAATAACCGATACCAACATTATAGTACCGAAAAGATACATGGTATTAACATGATGGATATCAATGTATGCTATAGTTCACCGAAATTGAGAATTACAACTATTTCTGAACACCTGTTACTCCAGTAAATCCTTACACTCTGGCTTTGAGAGTAAAAAGACACCAAGTTAGCATTAAGACAAAGCGAAATTTACATTTGTTATACAGAACTAAATAAGCGGCTACTCGATTGGACCCAAAAAGAACCAGCAGCGCTGAGTCTATTGTGCATACGAATGCGAGAATTTTATTCCGATATTAAAAAAGAGCGTTATCAGCCACCAGCATAATATTGTTTTTGAAGCTCGTGTTATTCAGCAACATTTTTGATGGATCGGGAGTGGTCGCATTTTTGGCTAAATAAAAAGAAAATTTTAAACGCTATCCGTTGGTCTATCGAAGGATAGAGCTGTGTTACTTTGCACAAGTGGCAGCGTTGCACTTACTGTCATCTTAGTTATCTCTAAATCTGAGGATTATGACCATGGACTTAAATTTTTGCACACCAATAAGACGTACATCAGACAATAGTCAACCCGAAAGTGAACACTAGTTACATTTACTCTCCGCTAAACTCACGGCAATATAGGCCTTCTCCGTTATGGATTCCACAGAAGGGTTCATCTGAAATAGCTTGCTTTTGATTATCCACCATGTGAGTATCATCAGATTAGGTAACAAAGTGTGCTCCGCGCGATACCTGATTTATTATGAAAGCGTTGTGTAGTTGTAATATCATTTAAATTGACAAAAATGATGCCCGGCCGGCCTTGTATTTTGCTTCACTTTTCTTGCACTCACAGGTTCAGTTACAAAAGAGAAACACAACTAAATATCCCAAAAAGGCAGATCTGAAAAGAACAAGCCCAGCTACACGAGAAGCATTTTTAGATGCACACCTGCACAAAGTTTACGTAAGATGAGGTGACATTGAAAAGGAGCTATTCGGGTGTGAAACGTAAAAAATATATATTACAAATAAACAAAAAACAGGATCGAGCTTGAAGCCAAATGAGTTGTAAAGTATTTACAGTATAGGAATGGAATGCAAATGCGGGAGTAGATTTTTGAAGCCCAAATATGTAAGTTCGCCTTTTCTTAGTGCGGGGTTGAGGTAAGGTTTCACAAATCACACATTAGTCTATCTAGTATGATAAATTAATACAGTAGTGTCACAGGGATTGGTACATGAACCACCAAGCTAGTAAGTGGGATTTTTGCACTTATCCTATTGCTCATCACTTACAAAAGCACCCGTTTTTAACCTGAACGAGTTAGAAAGAAACTATGAAAAATCAGAAACAAGCTACTTTTCATTTTATCTATACACTAAACCCATTTCAGCAATTTTATATACTGTTTCTGTATCTATACTTTCCGATAATTAACTGAGACATAAAAATGTGAATGTATTTTAAAAAAATACCAGTTTAAGCTTAACAAAGTTTTGACTGAATCTAAATACCTTATTGTATCGTTCTTCTCTACGGGAAGTTCAGCCGTTTCTTCATCATAGGCGTATTCCCAAATCCAGGAATTAGAATCAACATCACTAGAAACTAAGGAAGAATAAATTACAATCGCGATGGATGTCTAAGTTTGTCTGAAGGTATAAATATATCATCAAAGAAGTTAAGTGAAACTTGAATTCCAGTTGAAGTGCACTGTTTCACCGAACCAATTAGTACTTCATTTATGGATGGACGAAAGCACACCAATCGAAAATGAACTAAAATAAAAAAACTAATACAAACTAATAGTGTTATATGATCCAGTCGAAACAGAAATAAAGCTTTCTTCACATTTGAGGATGTCCCACAAAGAAATACACAACCCGACTTTGAACAAAACCTAAACTAATTATTTAGAAATATACCTTATTAGAGTATCTACTATTTAATTCATGCTCAATCGTTTCTTTCATATCATTACCAAACTGTTTCGGCTCTAAAACAACAATGTCTTTAATTTTTACTAGAATATACATCCCTAAAGCTGGCCTAGATTTTAACACAACGCCAGCTAACGTGCTGGATTTAATCTTAAATTAGTAAAAAGTAATAATGCACCTAAAATAAAATGATTATAAGAAAACTATTTTCTGAAATAAAAAATAATAATTTCAAAATATATATTTATTTGAAATATATTTCAACTCTCCACCTTCAGAAATAATTAATAATATCTGTGAAGTTTTATTTTATATAAATCAAAATAGAATTCGAAGACAATGGGATCATATATTTTGCAGAAAAAATAATAAATCAATATTTCTTTGTAACACTTCTACGTATTTATAAAAAAGAAATACCTTTAAACATTGTCAAATATAATTATTAAAGTGATAAGTTCTGGTATTATTATTTAAAGTTTAGGTTCTGCATTTGTAGTTTAAAAAAAACTGCATCTCATAAATGGTAATGATTGTTTTGTGCTGAATTTCTACCTTTAGTTCTTATTTTTAGAGTAAAAGCTGTATTTACATACTTAATGCATTATAGAGGAGATTCGGTTTTTAATAATATCACATTTGTTATTTGTTGATTAAGATCTGCATTTATAAGATTTTAATTTGATCAAATTGTAGAGGAAGCTATTTCCTCTGACATAAAAGTTTTACTTTTGTCAGGACACTGTTTACACGTTGTGTTACTATGCAAACGTAATACATAGCAATAGCATTTATATAAACAAAGTTTAATTATTTTAGTAAACGAATAACGATGTTAACAATGTAAGAATTGTTTATTAGTGAGTTTTGAGTTGTCTGTTCTGTGTGCTGGACGCAAAAGGATCTCTGTTAACTTTTAACATTTTTTGGTCTTATCATTACTATTTTGATTCTATCAATAAATTTGTGTTCCAACGAGATCAGGTTATATATTTGCGTGTATTATTTGCTGTGATTAACATGGAGGTGTTCCAAATTATATGATCACACCGCATGTATGGATTGTCCGGGCCTGGCATCTCAGAGGCTCTCTTCTGGTAGTGACCAAAGGGCCTCTACAAAATTTACATAAGCATGTGAAGCAGAAAAATAAACAAGGATATTAGCTGATCTGTGTTTTGGTTAACACAGGTTGAGTTCCACTTGTTTTGTTTGTTGGCGATATTGCGATGCCACTAGCGGTGTCCTCTTGTCCACGGCGAAAGTTTAAAACAGAAGCTAATGAAAAGAATAATAATAATAATAATAATAATAATAATAATAATACATTTGTCTGGCATCAAAGGCCAACTGGCCCAATCATTGAAATAGCAAATCAAGGGTAGGATATGTGGAGGTGAGTGGAATTGTGACTAGCAAAGTATTTAATAGCAGGGGAGGGGTTGGGGAGGGGAAAAGTTATCAGTAACATCAAGATAGTTCAATCTGGTGAAAAATAAATATAAGCGAAGTTCCATTTGACTAGACAAGATCAATTGGAGATAGTCCGTGAAGTATCAGATCTTCAAGGTGAATGTGAGATCGAAAACAAAGATGAAGATGAAAAGATGGCGGCCCGGAGGTAGACGTCGACCGTTGGAGTCCATTGTCGTGACGAATGAATTGATGGAGTCGGCAGGATTGAGGCGAGCGAGTCTTGCAAGGATCGCAGGCATCTGTAGAACGTGATCGAGATTAAAAGAAGACCAGGGAGAGTCGAAGTCCGAAGCGAACCGTTGGTGGATCGGTAGGGCTGTTGGGTTTCCGGTCCTCCGCTGAAACAAGAAAGAAAGAAAAGAGTTGGATGAGCAAAACGTAGTAGAGTATCCACAACGTGGATATAATGGGGTTAGGAATGGGCTGAGAGGTGGTATTAGTGAATCTAGAAGAAAAGAATAAGACAAGAGAGGTAGAGTGGAAGATGGCTGCCTGAGGGATTTAACCCTACGAAGTTAGTAAAGAGGATAGCCTGGGGTGAAGTAAATGTTATGGATTGAGAAGGAACCAGTTTCGTTTCCAATCGGTCGTATCACAAAGAAATTTGTTGAAGAAGTACTGATGGGCTGCCTTTTTGAATTCGTGCTGGGGTAGGAGTTTTATGTCTGTGGGGAGAGCGTTGAAGACATTAGTGGCTTTGGAGAAGAGATAGATTTTTTTAAATATGGTGGGGGTATGGTAGGCTTGGATAGAAGAGTTACTAGAACGTGTGGCATAGTGGTGACTGGGGTGGGCAAAATTGGAGAGTGGTAAGCAGGTTGTGATCTTGTGGATAAAAGAAATGACGCGAAGGTGACGGGTGAACCAAAGCGGAAGAAGGTTTGCCAGAAGAAGGCGTTCCCTATAGTTTTGGCATTTCGGGAAGACTCGTTTTAGAAATCTGGAGGATATCTGTTCAATAGTGTAGGAGGAGGCGAGGGTTAGAGGACAGTAGAATTCGCTGGCGTAGGAAATGAGGGGCAGAACGTAGACCTTGAATAACGTGAGTTGGAGAGTGGGATTGTTAGTCTTAAAACAGATCAGACGGGCCCATTTGAAGAGTTTGGAGGTAGTGTGTGTAAGGTGTAGGGAGAAGTCAAGGGATTTCGAGAAGTGAATGCCAAGATGTTTGGCCGAATCTATTATTTCTATATCAAGGGGTTAGTTGGCAACCGGGATAGAGCAGAATGGATCAGAGGAGAGTTTCATTATGCGAGTTTTGGTGGGATTTAGTTTGAGGCCGATTCTGCTGAGCTGCGAGTGGAGCGAGGATAGGAGCTCCGATATAAGGGATAAGGAGTTGGATGTTTTGGAGTTGCTAAATACGATAACCATGTCATCCGCATATTTGAACAGTTTGAAAAGGTTGTCATCAACCTGTATGTGCGCGAGCGTAAGGTTGAAGAGAATGGGACCAAGTACGGAGCCCTGGGGAACACCGGATCTGATATGGGCTGGCCTCGAGTGACTACTGCCAACTTTTACTGTCGCATATCGGTTTCGGAGATAGTAACTAATAAGATTGAGTACGTTGCCGCAGATACCGCTTCTCAGTAAGGCGGATTCGATTGCTGAAAATGACAGCGAGTCAAAAGCCTTGGAAATATCCAGGAATAGGAGGGTGCACTGGAGCCCTTTAGAGAAGGAGGAGTAGCAATGATCGAGAACACTAACTAAGTTGGTGGAAGAGGAGCGGCCATTCAGAAAGCCATGTTGATCATCGAGGAGATAGAAGTTTACATGAGACTTAATGGAGGGGTAGATTAGGTTGTATAAGATCCTGTCGAAGATTTTGGTGAAAGAAGGGACGATAGTAATGGGGCGGAGATCTTTAAATGATGAGATCGAAGAAGTGCCATTTTTAGGGATAGGAGAGATCGTCGAATTGAGCCAGTCCGGGGGAAGATAGGTGGTTTCGAGACAATGATTAATAACATCTGCAATCAGAGAGAAGACGTTCCAGCCTAGAAGGGCAATCATACTGACCGAGACTCCATATTGATCAAATTGGTGTTTAGATTTAATGTTTTTAATTGCCTGGGCGACGGAAGCCGGAGAGACATGGAACCAGCGTAGGTTCTCGGTGTCTCCGTTGTCTAACATCTCAACAGGTGGAGTGGGAGTGGAAAAGGAGTCGAGAAGGTGAGTCAGATAATCATTGGCGAAGCAGAGATCGCCTGACTGAGAGAAGTTGATAAACGAGGTTTTGGGCTTTTGTAGCAATTGGTGTTTGATGATGACGAACTTTGCCCGGGGATTAGGAGCTGAGCGGATGCGTTTTTCGATGTGGAGCGCTTGTTTGTTGATAGCCTGTTTAATGAGCCCATCAATGCGTCTCAGAGCGAGGGCGCGAACAAGTGACAATGTGCGTAGGCGAGATTTGCGTGCGAGGTTGTCACGTGCCTTAAACAGAGCGTTCAACTTATTCGTCGAGTATACTTGTTGAATAGAGGTGGCGGAGTTATAGTGGGAGGATAGGATGTTATGGACTTCGGAGAAGCACGAGGAGAGATTGTTTGGGAGAAAGAGGTCCCTCCAGTTAACTGTGTCACAGAGTCGGCGGAACTCTTCCCAGTTGGTGAATCGTCTGAAAGATTGGGTGTCTTCTCGAGGGGTGAAGGATAAGAGAGGTAAGAGGAAGGATACCTGACAGTGATCAAGGTTGGGGAAGATTTCCCGAGAGCGAACATCGGTCACCTCGTTATTGGAGAGTACACAATCCAGTTGGTTGTTCCCTCGGGTAGGAAAATGCACGAATTGGTGTAGCAGGTTATCCGCGAAGAGTCGAAGCAGTGGGTGACTTTCGGAAGCTAGATTATGCCAGTTAGTCATGGGGAGGTTGAGATCACCCACAACGACGTACCGATCAGAGTGTAAAGAGAAAAAAGTGGAAAGGAGTTGGGCCCCGCGAGTGTCGTCGATGAGTGAGATATTAGGGGGTCTGTAGACAACGCAGGTAGATATGCTTTGGTTAAGGATTTGTAGCTGAAACGAGAAAAATTCCAAACCTTGAGAGTTCGATGTCGACAAGCGTTTGGGCATAAGAAGGGATCGGACATAGGCAGCTAGTCCGCCTCCACGACCGACAGTTCTGTCGCTACGAAGGAACGTGTATCCATGAATGAGGAAAAGATCATCACAGTGGATGGAAGGGGACAGCCAAGTCTCAACAAGAACGCATATGTCAATCTCGTTAGAGGACAGAAAGGCTCGTAGTTGATTAATTTTAGGCGTAAGTGACCTGCAGTTGATGAGGATTGCTGAGAGCGCTTTGAGAGAGGGATGGTTAGATCGGAGAGGAAAAGCGTGCGGGGGCTTTCCGCTGGCGGGTGGAGCGAGATCTAGGGCTGATGAGGGTGACAGACCGCTCGTTGACAAGGATAGAGTGGTCAGCGTCGATTTGGATTTCTGTTGTCCCGCGTTTATCAGGTGGGTGAGGCAGTTGTAGGGTTTGAAAGCAAGAGGGGGCGAGATATCTGGGTTCGAGGGGGCACTCGGAAGGTGCGTTGAGGGGGCGAGCAGGGACGGAGAAAGATCAGGAGCTGGGGCGGAACTGTCCAGGGTGGGGACGATGATGGATTCAGTAGGGGGAGATGAAGTTGATGGGGCTGGGTCGAAGTTTTGCTTGGCCTTAGTAGACTTACGTTTTTTCGGTTTCTGGGTCATAGCATCTGTCACAAAGGTAACTTGTCGAGGGGATGTGGACCTGGCGGACGGGTTTGGGAGAGAAGATGCGTTATTAGGAGGCTTAGCGCGGCGTGGTCGGCCACGACGACGTGGTAAAGCTTGAGATAGTGTGGGGGGACTGGTTGCGGAGTAAGGGCTAAAGGTGAGAGGAAGGCCTTCAAATCGGGAAGGTGTGAGTGGGGGTGGACTGGAGGAAGGTGCGTCACCAAGGAGTCCGCCGTGAACTGAACGGCTTTTCTTTGGATTGCTCCAGCCCGGAAAGGCGTGATGAGCTGGAGGAGGGGTGGTGTCCGGTGTGTGAGTTTGTGCTTTCTCTAGAGTCCTCTGTAGCAGAGTGTAGTCTCGTTTGAGTTTGACTTGTCCGGATGTTAAGATGGGCGAATGTAATTTGAGATGACGAACCTCATCGTCAGACAGTCTTTTGTGTGAGGAGAGAATGAAGGCTCGACCCTTTCCCGAGGAGATCTCTTTAAGGTGGCTAAAGTTTTCCCCTATTTGACTGATGAGATCTGAGGCCAGATCGTCCTTTGAGAGTGGGGAGCGCGGAGACCAAAGAAAGAGGTTTCGCTTGTTGTGGTTTCGCAGGGCAACCTCCCTGGCTACCCCATTCAGAAACGCATCTGCTTGACGCAACAAATGGGGCTGAACGGAGGAGACTGAAAGGTTGCCAGTCAGTGCTCCAAGTAATCCTGTGATATCCGCCATTTGCTGTTGGAGATCAGAAATATTGGAGATAATCTTTTGGGTGAGGAACGGGGAGATGGGGGCTGGCGACGAAAGTTGGTTCATGATGGAGTTAGATAGAAGAGTAGAATTAATATTGATTACGGTAAAAGAGAGGAAAAGAAAGAGTATTGATGAGCGAAAAAGAATAGGTATTAAAATGTAGAAATAAACGGAAAAATCGGGTGGGCTAGAAATAGATCCTTGATAACTGAAGGTAGATTCCAAAATAATGTGTAGGTAGATTCCTGGAGAAGAAATCAGACAAGAAATCCCGAGAATCTGAAAAATAAAAACAAAATAAAACCCGATATCCTTCGAAAGTAGAGAAAAATGTTGAAAACCACAAGCACGCTCTCTCCGGTCGTTGCGTTCCACCCGACAAAGACTAAATTGCCCAACAATTGAAAAGGTCAAAATAAAATTAAAAAGTAGGGATATGTATAGTTGAGGGAAGTAGTGATTAGCAAACTATTTAACAATAGGACTGTTGGAAGTTGAGAAATAATAGTGTATAAAGCAATAATGAATACCCGGTCGCACATTTTCACAGAGAATAATGAAGAGTTAGTAAGAATATAAGTGAGATAAAAAGTTTCATTAGGATAGAAAGAAATTCGAAAATCGCTTATTGAATGAATGATTATAGTATTACTGCAAAGAAAATTTGCCTTTTTGAAATAAAACAAGAAGGTTTATTAGAGGTGCTACACCACATATAGGACCTAAGTTAATAGATACAATGAGATAACAGGTAATCAAAAATGAAATTATAAGACTATCCTAAAGTGAATTTAGTGATAATTAATTACTCATCGCCCACTCTCTGGATTTAAGGTAACCCAACGTTCTTATTTTCTTTCTTGAGCTGGTTTTTTTAAATAAGTTATATCGATTCTCTGCGGAATTCACGACTTCAGTTTATTGCAACATACATAAATCATTTGTGTAGCAATCCAGGCGATGAACAAACGAGGCACCGACCAGCAAACCTTGATTTCTTCTCAGTCTGATGAGGATCTGTGGAAGCTGAAATAGAAAAAATTCACCATTAGAATTAGGAAGGATCGCTAAACAGGCCTTTGTGAACGAATGGTGCGGAGAGGATCCGGGATAATGTTCGACTTACTAGTGCCGCGTCAAAAGCCATGCTTGTTTCGAATAATGACCATTTGTATTACGTATGCAAAAGGAGTAGGTTACGCTTCCAGCCAGTATTATCCCTAATGAATTTAAAGAAATATGGATTTACTACTTTCGTAAATTCAACGTATTGTATTGTTCTTATCTCCACGGCTAGTGTTTTGGAAACGCTTGTGGTATTTGGAAAAAGATCGATTTGTAAAAAATATTGGGGGCGTTCTCGATTGCTCTGTCATTTCCTATGATTGAAACTGGTTTTTACGCTAATTGATGGAACTGAAACAGTAAACAATCGCTATTGTTTAACCTATTTGTACCTTTATACTAAGCTGTCTTTTAGTTACAGTCCTCTAATCCCTTTCTTTTGATAATCATAAAACATTTAAAATAAGTATTTGAATGCTTCTATACATTGTAAATTTCTCTAATTACATATTAATGCATTATTACAAATTAACTTTGACTTTTATTCAAGTTCGTCAATCATTGATTTTGCTGGTCTGGATACTAAAGTAATATAAAACAGGTACTTTTATAAAAATGAAGGCCAACATAAGGGCAGTGACTAAGGTAAGTCATATACGTGTACAAAGATAAGTTCTCCAACTTGAGACGGAAAGGGCAACAAAATCATTTTAAGCGTGTAAAATAAAATTTAAAAGCATATAAGGTAATTGGCGAAAGATAAGTTAGTATTATGTAAGAAACAAAACAAAGATATAAGATTAAATTAGGAAATGAAAACCTTAATGAACTGACGTTTTATTTGGAGTATATAAAAAACGTGAACACCGACTTTACGGCATCTTACTTTCGTGGAGGGATAAGCCGGCTTCGTTTCTTGTGATTGTTGTGCGGGCAGTGTCAATAGTACTACTAGGAGCTTTCTGAAATTGCGCCAGTGGCCATTAGGTAGTTAAGTGTGATTTATTTATAAGATTGCCAATTTTGTAGGGCGGTGCCGGGCTTGCTTTCCGGATATCGTAAATAAACTTATGGCGAACGTTTCCAATAACCCAGGACAACCAAAGTTCAACAGAACGCAGGTCGATGGCAATTTTTGGCACCTTTAAGGAAAGTTATTCCTGGCCGATTGTGGTCTTTAGCCTTGAGTGACAAAACTTCTAAGAAATGGTAAACTCCGAAAATAAAACAATGATTAGATGGTGTACGTTTGTCTTGGATGGCAAGGTTGCTGAATATAAATTATGTATCTCAACTATTAGTGGGAAATTGGTGTTCTTTAATGGCAAATAAATAGCCACGAATAAGAAAACCAACAATGATTCCATACTTAATCGCGCATCGTGCAGTATATGCAAGTATGTATTAGGTTTTGCGAACCTAGTAACAAATTAGTTCAGTTGTGACCAGAAGGATAAACCAAAGGCAGCATGAACGGAAAGTATAATCTCATGCACATTCGTTTCGTGCTTACTGGCGACTCATCAGTAGGAGCCGGTATTACGCCCTTTAACCACTATATATTTGGTAGAAGAATGTGGAATAATAGGACGGTACAATCTCCTAGACGAATGTGTAAACCTGTAATAGTGAAGCTAACATAATCTGAAGTCAACGACAATGCAACTTCAATGCTAACTCACACTATATAATATTTATACCGAGTCTGTAAAGGATACTAACACTATGGCTATTGTGTTAGTAACTGATACCTTTTTTAAATCGATGAGTACCGGATACTAACAATATGGTTTCCGAGTCGGTACATGATACCAACCTGATGGATATAAATTTATGCTAAAGTTCACTAAAATTGAGAATTACAACAATTTCCGAACACCTGTTACTCCAGTTAAACCATACACTCTGGCCTTCATCGATATCAGTTATCACATTTCGCGGTAAGCATGACAGCATTCAATTCAATATATTACAGTTAAATACTGTTTGTTGCGAAGAGCTAATATATATGAAAGTATGTATTAGGTTTTGCGAACTTAGTAACAAATTAGTTCAGTTGTGACCAGAAGGATAAACCAAATGCAGCATGAACGGAAAGTATAATCTCATGCACATTCGTTTCGTGCTTACTGGCGACTCATCAGTAGGAGCCGGTAACAGGTGTTCGGAAATTGTTGTAATTCTCAATTTGGGTGAATTTTAGCATAAATTTATATCCATCAGGTTGGTATCATGTACCGACTCGGAAACCATAGTGTTAGTATCCGGTACTCATCGATTTCAAAAAAGGTATCAGTTACTAACACAATAGCCATAGTGTTAGTATCCTTTACAGACTCGGTATATATATTATATAGTGTGAGTTAGCATTGAAGTCGTATTGTCGTTGACTTCAGATTATGTTAGCTTCACTATTACAGGTTTACACATTCGCCTAGGAGATTGTAACGTCCTATTATTCCACATTCTTCTACCGAATATATAGTGGTTAAAGGGCGTATTACCGGCTCCTACTGATGAGTCGCCAGTATGCACGAAACGAATGTGCATGAGATTATACTTTCCGTTCATGCTGCCTTTGGTTTATCCTTCTGGTCACAACTGAACTAATTTGTTACTAGGTTCGCAAAACCTAATACATACTTGCATATATATTAGTTCTTCGTAACAAACAGTATTTAAAGATAAATCTTATCTTTGATTCTTTCATAGTAATTAAACTACGACTGGCTACTGCAAATGCGCCTGAAATAAGGTCCCCAATGGTGGAATATCATTTATGCGATTCCGAAGAAGGCTTAACATCTACGTGTACTTGTTGGCAAGCAGATTAAGACATTTCTAACTTAAAATCTTTAATCAGAGAGCGGTTAGTGCATGATCGGCTTTATATTTCGACAGTAGAAATTGTAAAAGGTTCTGTTCAATCTACATCAACGACCAAATGCATATGTGCGATATCCGCATAGTTTGACTTCAGGAGACCAAAATTAAATTTTGAATACAAAACAGTTTTTCATTAAAGCCTAGTTTAGGGAACGCGTTTTCTCGTCCTACTGCGAGAATGATAGAGCCGAACGTGTTATTGGCTTTATGCGATCCTGCTTTTGCAGCAAAAGTCTTACTTGAATTTATAAATATTAACTTATGCGGCCTACGCTAGGTTCCGTTTAGGAAATCTGGTTCTCTGAATCATAAATGCATACGTGCCAGCTGCCAACTATTATGATAATGTAAATAATGATTTCTCTGAATAGCTATCAGACTTCGTCTTTGGTTTTGAGCGTTGTTTGGACATCCTAATTGTTGCGGAAAATTTAAACGCTAAACTAGGTTGAGGCTGTGCGGGAAACGATAGACCTTGACTAACAATAGCATTTAAAACGGCATCATTCTGTCCGATCTTATCCATAGCATTAATGTAGTAGTAGTACGCTTAACTTTACGGTACTACTGGCGACATCTTACCAAAAGGCTCTGGGATATACTACCATGTAGATGAGAACTTTAACATGTTATTTTACTCGAACGGGTCACATTCTGGTAATAGGAAATTGGTTGTCCTATCCAGGACGCGAGATATTACCAAAGGTGCATCTGACCGTAATCTTATACTCGCAAGAAGCCAATTGAAATTCCGTTTCATTAGACCACCCGTATACTTTTCGTCTACCCGCGAAGCAAATACATAAAAATGTTCAGAATGCGTTTCGGGATGGTGATGATTTTACTAGGCCACCTGTCACTATAGCGATTATCAAATCAATTAGTACTTGGAGCGCTATGAAAGAAAGGCTTCAGATATCTTCGAAGATAATGCCTGAGAACTTATTTTCTATCTCCGCAAATACCAAAGATTTGCTACATGCGGTATCTGCTGCGAAACAAAGATGACATGAAACCTTGGATCGTAAGCTTAATATAAATACTGGTTTATTGTAGCTTATTGATTGAAAGAAATGTCGCAACGGAACTTTTACGCTCAGATACGTCGTTTTTCCAGTAGGTATTCTGCCAAGAGAGTATGGGCACTTTAATTTTGTGAATTGCAGCTCGCCAAACACTTTCAAAATCTCCTCAATCCATTAAATATTATTAACTGCGAAGACATCGATACTTCTACTTTTGATGAACTGACGAAGCCATAGTCTCATGATGGATTACGAAGCCTCGGAATTGGTGGCTTCGCTACTGAGATTTTCGTGTTTGATCGATTGAAGAATTCAAAGAATATTTGAATGTTTATTGCCTCTATCTGAACGGAGTAATCCGAACTAATTAGTGGAAGCGAGGCGTTGTGTGCTCATCCACAGGAATGTGATTCTAGGCCTCCAGCTATCTTCCTTTGTGTCAGTTCACTTTGTGCTGCATCAAAGGTGTTGGCTGCTTTTATCTTTAGGAGGATTTTTGAATAGCAAGAGAATTGAATCAGACCAGCCCGGGAAGGGGTTCGACTGGCAGTAGGAGCAAATTCATGCGTTCCGACGCTCTCTGAAGTTGCACCACCAGTATAATTGACCAATCACTGCTGTTCTTGTAGACTAGTGAGCCACTTTCTATTTTGTATACTGTCAGATACTGTGGGGAGATAAGCAGAATGATGTCTTCGAGGCCAAACTTTTTCGGTCACTGCTACAATGACTCATCTACCTATTTTCGCATTACTAAGGGCCATTCTGAACCTTTTCGATTGACTTCGGCGTTCTAAATATATAGGTCCTTACTAATACCATGTATACTTGTCATCGAGATAGTCTTTGCTGAGGTCACTGCAGAACTCAGGAGTGGAGATAGGTGGGGGTGGATGTTGGCTTCACCTATCTTGGCTGGAACATTTATGCGGATTCCCTCAGAATTTATTATTAGTGTGTCATCTATCAGAGACTTTATTTTTCCAATCTCTGCAACCAGTGTTCATTTTTGCGGTTAATACTCTTACTACTTTTTCCTATCCGTCAGAAGCCATATTATTTAGCTCAACACTCATGCTTTATTTTTAATCAATTATTTATTGGATTTTACTGGTATAACGCGCATTCATTCCGTAAAACAATTATACAAATATTTTTATTTTATGTTTACTGCTGCGGCTTAAAGTCTGTTTTGATCATTGTGCTGACTACTTCATTTTAGTGCGTGCATTTATGCGAGGACTTCTTGTTGAATTCATGCCGTCTCTATATAGGAACCTTGGTGCGTTCTCGTTCTCAAATGTGGCTATTGCTACATCTCCCCCTCGGAAGTCGGCCTTGGCGCTCTACTTAAAAGATCAAGTGCAACCGCTCATGGTCCATCGGGTATTTTAACGACAACTGTATTGTGCTCTGTGTCCACAACTTACGCACAATACGGACCATCATATAAAGCCTGCAGTGCCACGGGCTTGATCTTCACGACCATGGCATAGTGGCTAACACTTAGGCGAGTGCGTCTAGGTCGTCTTGCATAAGCTTGTCGCTGTTTTGCGGCTACATATTCAGTTAACTGCTTAATGCGCTCGTGAATATCTGCTATTGTGCAGCGCTCATGGCATCCTGGGATTACGGCTTCACCTGACAGTCTAATATGCACTCAATAGAACATGGTTGTTGGAGCGGATCTTGTTGCTGTTGATACTGTAAATCACATGGTCCACTCGACCACATGTAATTTGCCTCTGCAGGATACTTGGCTCCCGTGTCTCCAACATCGCAATACCTCTTTCATCGTTCGCGGTGCTCGCTCAGCCGTCGCATTGGTCTGCGGATGATGAGTGGCTGCGCGAGAATGTTTTATGTCAAGGTCCTTGCACCACTGATTACATTCTCTCGACTCGAACTATGCACCCTTGCCAGTAACAGTAATCTGTGACGCATGAAATAGACTGAGTTTTCGCTCTTCTAAACATTCTATAAGCTTCTCTGTTGCGATTTATTTCAGTGATAAAAACTCGACCCATCGGGTAAACTAATCGACCATGGAAACACATATGCTACCCCGCCACGAGCTACCAGCAGTGGACCTATGAGGTCAATATGCAGACACTGGTTCTGTGCAGTGGCATTGAAAGCAATCGGGGTGACCTTTTCTCTTTTATTGTGGCTTACAAAGCTGACATGTAATGCATTATTGACAACAGCTACGAATTTATTTGGACACGTCAGGCCAATGCAATCGTGACTCCAATGTCTCATTGAGTCGCCCGGCGCCGAGATGTCCTAACGTTTTATGCCAAAAGGCCGTTAATTTTGCTCGTATAGATTCCAGCACAAACCATTGCACATTTGTCCTTCTTTTCGTCACAATAGGCAGTTTTGAAGGCTCAATGCTTTATATGGTGAGGTTACCAGTGTTCCGTATTTTAACTGATTGATTATTTCCTGGCATGTGGCATCCTTTCCCTGTTCTTCAGAGACTGATAAGTGGTGAAACTCACACAGCTGAAATTCTGCTGAGCACATCTTCTGCCGCATTCTCGATACCGGCTCGTATAAAGCACATACATGTAGTAAAACAAAAATGCTTCGATCATTGTGCTGACTGCTTCATTTTAATGCGTGCATTTATGCGAGGACTTCCTGTTGAATTCATGCCATCCCTAAATATGACGCTTGGTGTGTTAAAATTCTCAATGATGGTTATTGCTACAGTGGACAACTTGCTGACCTTAACTAGGTTTACGATGTTCTGTTGGCGGTAAAGTAAGACTAGCTCCCGACGTATCATTATGTGTGCCTAGCAAGTGTCCGTCTGGTACAGATTGTAAGGAAATGCCTCGAACATTGTTATTATGTCTTACTGTTGTTTGAAACATCTCATTGCTCCAAATGGTGCTCCATTATGAGTTGTCAACGAATTCAGATGCAGAGGCTTGTGGCGAGATATTTGGACTATGGACCTTTCTACGGTTGCCTTCATCAAATAATGCCTGTCTATTTATCTAGATGAAAATACCGATGTATTCAACTAAAATATACGGTTAGCACTTATTTATGTCACTGAGGTATCGGAAATGTCTGACTTTAATATCCACCACATGAAAAACAGTAAATCGAAGTATTTTCTCATTTTAATTTAGATCATATCCAGCTGAGCGTCAAAAGGCATTAGTTAGGAGCAAAATTTACAAGCCAGTCGTTTCTAGGTCGGCTCTTCGTTGGGTCGTTGCCGTCAAATTTAGTTAATGAACGTCATTGGAATAGGCTGAGGCGCTGTCTAAGAAGACCTCTTACACACTAAGCTAACCAAGCTACTGAGGCTACCTAAGGATATTTAAGTGCACCAAATTCTGTGAGTATTTTGCGGCAACATTTCCAGTGAAGAGATTTGATTATCGCTAACATTTTGTCATAAACTCTTCTTGGTCTCACCATGCGGGAGACCTATATCTGCGATATAATCAGTTTTAACTAGGTTGGTTTAAAAAAAAACTGTGGATTTCCATATTGTGTCAACCGTTACTAGAAGCAGCCTAGCCAGCATGAGCATCAGTAGACATTTTTTGTGTAAAGGAGCTTTTTATAATCAAGGTTGCTATCTTATATAAGCCCCTGACCCATGCATACATTTTTCAGTATAAACTAAGAATTGTATAGTGTAGAAAAGGCAATTCAGCCAGTAGACCGGTTTGGTCCTTATTGAGGACTCATCACGTACTGGTCAGAGTTTGCCGCGGATAGGGATCGACAAATGTTTGTACCGAATGGGTCAGGTGTTTATATCAAGATTGCAACCTTGATTATATTAATTTTTATCACTGCCCGCGCAACCGATGTTAGTTTTATTATAAATAACCTTTTCAGTTTATAAATACAGCTCCAGATTACATTGAAAGTAAATGCAGATAAAATTATTGTAAAGGAGAGTAAACGAGCATGATGGTGCACAAGTAAAGTTCTTAATTTAATCTGTGGTACAAGAAATTTTGATATTAAATCGTGTCAATCATTAAAAAATCGTGGCTGTGTAGAATAATGAGATTATGAACAATGAAATTTAAATAGCCTCCATAAAAAGCAATGATATACGATTGAAGTGTAAGAATAAGTCGTTAGGCCTTGGGGAACATGGTTTCTGTCAATGTACAACTGCATACACGTGAATTAATAGAAGGAAGCTTTTCTGGGAAAATGTTTAATCGTGGAAAAATTCTGCCCAAGATGTGATGTCTAGAGAGTCGAGATTCCGAACTATTCTGTTTTGTTTAAAAAATATTGATTACCTGTGTGGTAATAGCCATTACTTGAACAGACATCGCTGCTTGAAATAAGCTTTAATAATATGGTAAATTTAAACTGTCGAACAACAGCAAAAATACCGTTAAACACACAATAATGCGTTTCGACGTTTTTTATCATTATCAGGGCACATCAATTATTGATTGATGAAAATTAAAATTCAATTTTTTTATAATGCTCCTAAAAGAATAAATGTGGCTCTTAACCCTAGCAGATACACATACATTATACTTAAACAACATGTAGCAGAAACTGGATAAAATTATTTTGGAACTGAATTGAAATTGTGCAGACGATGTTCATGCGAAGTGCAGTTATAGAGACTTGGAGGGAAAGCTGCATTACAGTTTTTACAAACTATGTTTATTACGGTTTAATCCCTGCTGGTCTGCTTTTCATCGTTCTCTGATGAGCAAAACGTGAGGTCGAAACACGTCAATACGTATAACTGACGATTGTCTTTCTATATTGTATGATTGGTTAAAACCAGGATGGTTGCCCTTTTAAAGTCGATAAACTGGATTAAATTAATAATTATCACCACACGAATAATGCACGATTGCTTGATTCAATAGTTTACATGAATGTAGTCAAAGCTGATAAAGTCATGACTGGCAAAATATTGTGCAATCGATAGTCCAGTCAAATACAATATGTGAGACAACTAGAGGTAAGATCCGATTGTCTTAATTTTAATGGATTTTGTATACACTGACGTTTGTTCCTCATTAATTAGTTTACCGCCCAGTTTTACGAATGACTATGCAAGGCTAGTACGCGCTAATACGTGTACGGTAGTCTTATTATGCTGTACGACTAATTCGAAATCATGTTGTTGTTTCTTTCAAATCCGCAAATCTTGACTTGACTATATTTACTATATTTTTGCTTTCACCCAAAACATATTAATTCATCTTTGCATATTAGTTCATTGATTATTTGATTTTACCATATATGTTGTTATACCTTTTGGAGTTTTTGAATACATTATTTCATTTCTTAATAACTGTCTTCATTTACTCGTGAATATAGAATTTGGGTAAAAATTTTATGCAATCTATTTAGGATATAACAATCAAAGTTCAAAGCACACAATTTTCATGTACAAATTGCATTACTTTTAAGCTTTTAGCTCGTTGCCAGTTGTCTACCTCAAGAAGTTTTATTCAAAAAATTTCTGCGCAAATCATATCTAGTAAATCGTTAACCACAGACAAGAACAAGGCATGGAGCACATGGTCACCTCAAAAACGGTTTTTCTACACCGGAAAGGCAAAAGATGAGGAAACTGATCTCACTTTGTACGTCATTTTGAATGCTAAGTTTATAGACTTTATCTCATTTAGTTGAAAGCTAACTTTAAACATGCATGAATTTAAGTCTGCTTTATATTTGCTTCTAAATTTGTCCGTGCAGTATTTCACCATCTACTTAATCAATGGTAGATGGATGTAGGAAGTTTCTCTTACAGCTATTTTTATGTTTTTTCGCTGCTCCAATGATGGCTTTGGAAGGTAGAAATGTGTCAGTTCCTGTGTATACCATAGGTTTATTATGTTGTACGCTCGGTTAAAAGAATACGATTAATGTGTATCGTAAGTCAGAAAACTTGCTTGAAACAAATTATTTTAATTGCTGATTGTTTTGTTATAGTAAAAGAAGGCAAACGACAATTGGATAGCTGAGCGCATCGAAAATTATACTTGGGTACCACAAACTTCAGCCGAACTCTTTAAACGTTGCATGGCATGGCATCTTTCAGCCACCAGAAAAATATTGACTCATTTAGATCATGTAGCAATTATTTAGAGATGGTGTGGCTGAATCCAGAACCGTATTTAGTTTTATAACACTTATGTCAACTCCGATCATGCACTTTGCAGATTTGCGCACACATTTTCCAGGAAGCTAAATAATAATGAACTTAATCCAAAATATGATTTCCTAAAATCGATGTAAACTGATATTTATGATGAAAAATAGAAATTTTTGTGAATTAAGATAAGCTCATCTACACAGCATGCTGGTATTGCTTTATGTTACATAGTAGGTTCCCGTAGAATTAATCATTTGGTCTCACAAAATTCTGTGGAGATTCTCGAAACTAGGTGCTGAATTCCTGTCAGCTGGGCTTGTAATAATACTCGTATAACTATAAGACACCAACTTAAGCAAAATCTGAATGTTGATTTTGAATTTGTCTATAATAGAAATGCTGAAGAAATGGAAGAAGCTTGTACATCACTTAACAACGAATAATTTTTTGGACTTATTCTTGCAACAGGCACGGGAAAATTAAAATTTATTGAAACAATAAAAGATTGTAACAATAATTGAATAACCAATAAAAGTTTCGCTTTTAGAGATGGGCTGAACACGAGAAAAATTAATTTTAGTGGGCAACTTCATCAGTCCCGATCATCGATAGTATGCATTTATCAGTAGTGTTACGCCTTTCTCAAACAGCTATTATAGTTAAAAATTTAGAATTCCATTTGATCTCTTAAAAATTGTAAAGCTGTAGGACCAGATGAATTGCTTTCGTCTTTATTTTGGGATGATGGCGACGATATTATTATGTTGCTGGATAATCTTTTTTCATTGTTCTCTTCCTGTGTGCAAAAACAAAAAGAAATTTTATCAGATATAAGAAAATTTTCTTTCTCATGGTCTTCTCAAATATCTACTCATGAACATATCTTTATATATAAATTGGAAAGCAAAACAAGATAGAAATATAATTAACGATTTAATGTCTAATGGCTATCCCAGACAATTAATTGAATCAATTATTAAAAGGGGAGTTAACCAGAAACAGACGTACTATGGGCCAGAAAAGAAAACCGTCTACCTAAACATCCCATTTAAGGGGGATGCAGTTTCCCGAATGGCACAAAAGAAAGTTGAAGCAGCATTGACACGCACATTTAATGCAGCCAAACTACGAGTGTTATTTAGGGTAGCACACTTGCCTTTACCAGCAATCAAAGAGAAACAGCCGTTAATGTCGATATCAAATATTATTTATCAATATACATGCGCAAGTTGTCGATCAACTTACGTAGGCCGATCGACCAGACGGTTAATTACTCGAATGAGGGAACATTGCAACTTGAACGCCTGTTTTAAATCAAATGGTGAATACACGTCTGCTATTGCGCAACACATCATCGAAACATCGCACGTATGTTCTCCAGACGTAGCATTCAAAGTAATTACTAAATGCAAAAACAAAAGGGAGCTAGCCACATACGAAGCCTTATGGATAAACAAATTGCAGCCGGATTTATGTAAGCAGAAGAAGCACGTACAAGCATTGAGCTTGAACTGGATGTGACGCACGCAATTTGATTGGTTTCTATTTTCCACACTCTCTCTATGTTCAAATATTTCTATCTTGTTTTGCTTTCCAATTTATATATAAAGATATGTTCATGAGTAGATATTTGAGAAGACCATGAGAAAGAAAATTTTCTTATATCTGATAAAATTTCTTTTTGTTTTTGCACACGGGAAGGGAACAATGAATTTTATTAAAGCTCGCATTTCAAAATAATCTTTTTTGTACTATATTGAATATGATGACCGTTTCGGTTACTTGGAGCGAATCGATCGTCATTTCTATCTTCAAAAATGGCAATCATAATTCATGTCATAACCATTGTGGTATTAGCTTGACTCCATTTATATCTAGGTTATGTGCTTTGATTATAATACGTCGTCTCAATGCTTCAAGTAAATCAATCTTGAGAAGGAATGTGATTCTGGCCGGAACGGGATTGCTTAGATAATAGTTTTATCTTAAGGTAAGTATTTAAACAGCTATGTGTATATCTCCGTCCAAAAATAACTGCCGCTTTAGACTTAAAGTGTGTGTTTGACTTAAGGGACCACTATGCTATTTTCGATATTTTGTCGAAAAGTTATATACAAACTAAATTTCAAAACATTATACGTGTTCTCTGCACAAAGTTTTCTGGCCTTGTGATCTACAATGAAGTATCGGGCAGCTTTACTACTAACAATGGGGTTCGTGAAGGATGCCAACTTTCCCTATACTTTAAAAAATTGTAATACATGTTATTATGAATTATACTTTTCCATACACTCAGAATGTAGATTTTGAAATTCTTTTCGGCCGTAGATTAATCGATTGTGATCATACAATCCATTTTGTATTATTATTAGAATACTTAGATTCAGCTCAGGTCACTTTGAACAGATTGGCAGTCGTCATACCGTTTTACGGGATGAAGTAAGCACGCTCTAAATTTCAGATACTTATGCAAGATCACAAAATACTCCAACTTTGCGACCTTAGGGTGCAGATCTGGACGTAGTTGAGAGGTTTGCTTATTTTGGTAGCTTTATCAATAACTCAGACAATATGAGTGACGATGTGAATATGAGAACCGCGATAAATTGAATAGCCTTCTTTAATCGTCGCCATTTATGTCTGAAGCATAAATGCATCACTCTACCTTTAAGGTTGTGTGTACAATTCACATAAACGTAAAGCTTTGCTATACGATTCTAAAACTTCGTCCTTTTGAAACAAAGGCTTTAGACGCTTGCAAGAATTAATCCACTGTTGTTTGAGCATCATATCTCATATATGTTGACGACAATGATTAAGCAATGCTAACTATGCAGTATTATTTTTTAAACGGCTAACAAGTTTTTTCGTTAGACGAAAATTTTCTACTCTATTAACAGCGCTGGTTCGATATCACCTCACGTATGCCTTTACCTTAAATTTCCAACAGAGCATTATTCTCTCAGGCTGTGCCAGATCGATGTAAGTCACAATGTTGGCAGATTTTGGCATGGCAAAAACAGCTGAAGTCAAATCCGATGAAATAGGTCCTGTTTTACAACCAGAATGGATCCAAATTCGCATCATATTTCTTGGTTGTGAACACCGCAAGATATGGCATAGGGCCGAGTTCAATGGGAAAAATTAAAAAAAAACAATTTTTATTGTTAATTTTAGTGCTTTCCTGATCGTCATTTGACAGTCAATGTCCATTATTATAGATTATTGTAATGACGAGGACGATGAAAAAAGGAAGAATTCTATCGAGTTAGCTCATGCCTTATATTATATTATTATTTATTTAGCAGGTTACAGGTGGCCTGACGCCATAGAGCTCCGTGGACTATTGGTTGGTTAACCCGAGCTAGCCCTAGTGATAGCCTTCATCTAAAATTTGATTGCAACAGAATAATGAAGCAACCATTTTTTAAATGAAATATCTATAGTTTGATTTCCTTGCTTAAGTCATTCAGTTTTTTAAATGGAATCATAGATTAGCTATTGCATGCCTAGTAACAAATTAATTCAAATAGAACCAGAAAAATATACCGGTCAGCGTGAACCGGGAGTACAGTCTCATGTGCACGTGCGTTTCGTGTTACTGGCTACTCATTATCGAGAGTCGTATTACCACCTATCTCTACTATATAGTTCTTCACGAAATTTGGGACAGTTATCAAGTACAATTACCTCTACGAATGGATATGCAGCATTAATGGAGGTAACTTTATATAGTCTTCGGCAAGGCGGCCTCAAATCCAAAATACCATATATAATATCTAACGAGCTTGTAAATACACTAAAGGAATTTTTATCGAGATAGGATAAATTTCACCGAAATCGGTACATACGACAAATTCTAAACACCTGTTACTCCAAAAAAATCCATGCAATCTGGTTTTGATCGGCATCGGTTATTACATTTCATGGTAACTGTATCACCATTTAATGGAATAGTTAATTTGTTGTGGAGCATAAATCTATACGCAATTCTGTATTATTTATTGTGTACAAATTAACAAATTAGTTCACACAGGATCAGAATTATATACAAAATTCTGTTTATTTCATGATTCAGCTTTAGATTGACAAATTGATTTCCTTTTTGAGAGCATAAGTATCGCTTGATTACAAATCTCCCCTGGTTTTTATTTTATCATTTCTGTTGCTGATGATTCACTTCCTTTTCTTTTGCTAATGCTTGGGAAAAAGTCATTTTTACATAAGAGATTAAGTAAACAAAAGTTCCTACGCATTGGGGTTCAAGTGTCAAAATATCATCTTGCACACAACCAATATGAATCATTGATAGATAGTGACCTTCCCAGGAAGTGGTAGAGTTATTGTAGCGAAATTGGTGCGAATCGGTGAAACCGTTTTCATTTCATTGGTGGACATACATTCATACTAACAGATAATTATTCAGTTAAATACTGCTTGTTACATTCATTTATATATATATATATATATATATATATATATATATATATATATTTATATATATATATATATATATATATATATAT
>JAQBSW010006114.1:0-51397 GCA_029291075.1 Eudiplozoon nipponicum
AACACGTAATAAATCATTTACCTGATTTTTTGGTGGCCATCCGATTTGTTTGTATTCGCTGTCTTTCTGATTTTTTCCAAAATTTTCGATATCCGGATATGGATATCTTTTTCAATGGAAAGCACATCACCTACTAAGTTGACAATCAATATGTCAAGTGGAAATATTAATTTAAACTGCCCCATTTATACTTTTTGTTAGATCTCTTAAGCATAACTTCTAAAAAACATAGATTAATGAATAAATAATGGGTAGGAAGTGGAAGATTAGGACCCTGCTACAAGATTTTGCTAGATTTATTCAGATATATTATCAATGTGACTGTTTTAGGGATTTGCGATTTTAATACTCGCCTCGTTAAATATATTGCACGAGTTATTGAAAAAGTTACCAAGGTGTGTTAGCATGTCAGCTTAGTTCAAGTCTTCAATATTCAGTCTCATATTTAAAGTTATTGGTGGGTGATCTTGACAAATTACCTTACATTTGGAGGGTGCGAATTTCAAACTGGAAGACGTAAAAGCGATGGCTTATACATCTCAGGCGACCAAGGCAGAACCTCGATTAACAAATAATGATAAGATACCCTCTGTATATTCAAGAGCTACAAATCTACAGTCACGGGGATATTCAACGCCTGCACTCTGAACTTATGGGCGAGTGTAGTTCATAATAATACTAAGTTAAACAAAAATTTGAAGTAGACAGCCTAAGTTAGTAAACTTGCGTGTTAATTCATGTTAAAAGTTAACGCTAACAGATTGGGTTACGTTGAGAGCGCGAAAACCTATCATCTTCACAACCTCCTCCTGACCAGATTCTCGCTTGTGATGCTCTATTAAGTTAAACATGCATAGAGTTGCGACGGCGTAAAATATTCGATGCAACTTACTTAGATAGGATTAGATTAGCGGTGATAAAACAAGGGCTATAGAAGCAAACTAAGACTGGCCATATCGGAGATATAGTTGAAGGTCCATCTATCCAAGAAAGCGACTAGAATAATTCCTTTTCTATAGTACGAAGGAGTTAAGTCAGTGATTGAGAAGTGATATAGCCACCATCATTGAATAATCTCAGAATTAAACCATCGGGCGTGCATCTTTGCGTTGTTTATAAGAAAGGAATAGATAACGTATTTTAAACTGTGATGGTTCTTTTCAAATATTCTCCCACGATTTTGATAATGACATACTTTCGGATATGCGAGTTTAAGTAGTGTTCACGACCATTGTAAATTGATTTGTTCAGCTCAACAATCAAACGCCTTATTCTACCTAATCTAAAGAAAAATGCCACATACAAAAGTACCTGCATTTATATAGCGGAAATTATACATACCAAGTCCCTTCGCATTTTCTCCATCATAATTTAGTCGCAGGGGCAAATGTTTGCGTTTGCTTACATATATTTTTATCTAGTTCTGCAACATTTAATCACCCAACTTGAACATTCATGTCAACCATGACAAAGACAATATCTGAATATTTTGCTCTACTTGGTAGATCTTAGAACAAAGTAAAAGGCATACTCACTGTCATCTCTGATACCATCAGGCGAACATGTGTATAACCAATGAAAAAGCATCGTTGATTAATATATCTGGCAGAGATGTAAGTAAACTTTATTAAGCGTGCCGCGCAAAGTCGATTATTTGCAGAAATACATTTGGTTATGTTTGATAGTATGAGGGTTGCTAAAGACCATTAGGTCGGGATGATTTGCAATCAGAGATTTCCCTCTCTTGGTTAGTCTGTCAACCAAGGCTGATTAGCTGTTTCTCTCTGGTGCGAGAGAACCGAGTTTCCTTCACATGTCAAACGTTGCTCCTTAAGTCGGGCGCGCTCGCTCTCATTCCGCCATAACACAAATTGGTACCGTATTGTTAGACTAGACTCAAGGTTCCACATGAAATAGGTTTATTGCTGTGTCCCGGTAGACCTGGCAAGAGCAAGCTATCATTCTCTGGCAGATTGGTTTGTTCCAGCTGCTCGTAGAGCCGGAAATTGTTATACTTAGGTAATAAAACGAAAAAAATTATCTACTTGGCAAGCAAATGCGGATACGCCGGACAGGTTAATCAATGACTAAAAAAATAAACATTAAATTGCGATTATATTAATTACATTGTATTTTCACAGTGATTCAAATTTGAGTGCATTTACATGGGGCTCTAGCTAATCTTTTCCGTCACTGTTATGAATCTTGTCTATAACGTAATCATATGACTGTTATATCTAATTTGTGGTTTGGGTTCTATTTTAACAGGCACTTATTAAACCACGTTTAATTGGAAGCGTGAAATGTGAGCGAACGTGTCACATGCTATAGAAACTTTTCTGATATTAATGAAAATTTGGCCACAAGCCAGATAGTGCTCGTTAATTTTCTTTCGTGAGTTAACTGAATAAAAGGTAAATTTTATCAACGATTATCCCATCCCAATATGAATAGGACATCTAATGTGTCCTTAGTTCCCACACATTCTAAATTGTTGAACAACAAATAATAAATCCATAAATAAGCGGACAGCCTGCGCAATTATTAATGTCCGTTATCTGCTGATTACTGCACTGTGAATTAGCAAAAACAAGCTTCTGTAGATGCAATTTAAATTTGGATTCAATCGTAGAAAGCAGTACATGCAATATTGCGGAAGGACATTACATTTGATTACAGAATATAGAACAAAACGAACAACGCTAATTTATAATTCCCATTCAGTTAAATGTCCGAGATATATGCACCTCCGTTCCAATGGCAATATGTGATTAAAAGTTCTATAAGCTTACATCAGCTACAGGGATAGCCAGGTAATGTTTAGCAGTATTCATACGAAGGTTAATTTCTCCATCGTCTCCTGGCTCTTGTCTCACCAGCCAGTGAGTCTATACGGGCTGCAAATGCAAAAAGCACGATTTACAATTTGTTTGGCCAAAGAGAAAATATTTTATTGCATCGCGCTGCAATGTCTAATAAGATGTCTTTCCGTGATTTGCGTTCTCTGTTTGTTTCTTTGCACTATTGGTTTCTTAAAGATCACAATTATATCTCATTTCCATGAACGCATTGATTTTGAAATCATTTTGGCTGAGTGCGGATTCATCCCTTTCTTCCGAATGGTTCTACATCTTTCCTACTAACTACTGAAAATGATGTATGAACTAATCATCATTGACTGGCAAAGTTTCGGTTTGATTTTTCCTAAAACATCCTCAGGCCTCTACACATACTCTCAGGAAGATTGTCAGAATAACGCAGTTAGATCACATTGAAAACGAGGCGCACTTATCCACAAGGAGGACACGGTAATTGTTTGTAACAGGTATCAGCTCTTTGTTTTATAGGATAAGAATGAATTATATTTTATACACATGGTACAGCAAATACTGTCGTTCTGTGATCTCCACTGAAATAAATTAAAGAAATGTTGTTAAACATATGACATCATCTTTTATAATCCGAATATGTATCTTGTAAGCACGTTTGTTCTCCAAGTGTGTTTACCTCAGTGATATTGGCGTATGCTGAAGGTTATTTATAAACGATATTTTAAGTAGAGAGATGTTTTATTATCTAACATTCTAAGCGCCGGAACAAGGCATTGGTTTTGTGTAGATAGGTAAAAACTGCCGACATTATATTACTCCTTGCACCGGTTATAACAATTTTCAGTCTTTCGAAAAAAAGTTCTGAAGAGTTAAAAAAGCATGTTTCCTTGCGGACATTGCTATCGCTCAGTGTGCATTATTACCTCACTTACAAATAAATTCTGATTCCCCATAATTTGTTACGAATGACAGGCATTATTTGCTTTATTATATTGCACAAGTTCCAAAGAATTACGAAAGGCAAGTGCTGCATCGCCTGCTTACTCTAAACACAATTGGTAACATTTAATTTAAATACGAAATTTTTATGATAATTAAGCTGTTAACCACTATGGCTGTGAAAGTAAAGATATATAGCAGGGTGTTTAAATAACATACATAGTATTGTATTAAAATATGGCTATAGATGTTATTCTAATACCAATATTACAAAGAATTTGATTTAAAAGTGTTAAACATCAAATGTAGTTTCCTTTACTAAAACAATTTCAGGGACTATTTAGAAAGTGCATAGTTCAAGGAGTAATATATATTTGCCTTTGTAGGTTGTCTTTCTGGTTTATTAAATAAATTTAGTATTTATCTCAAATCATCAAAGATAAACCTTTTTTATCATCTGAAAAATTCTAGAATTGGCAATTAAAATTATATCCACAAATCAAGCGAATCACGAACTGTTTGAAACTTATATTGTTATTAGCTGTTGTACAGCATGGACTGAACGTTTAAAATATAGTCCGCTTCTCACGCAAGCGATGATTAGTGCATGTCTCCATTACAAAATCTTTCTATTGTTAGTTTAAGTAAAATTCAGGCGTCGTGTTTACTGAACTATACATGGTACAAAATGTTATTATATTCAACTGAGAAAATCCATATAGTAGGACTGCATTCTGGCTGCATTTTGAAAAATTAAGCTGAAATCTTGTGATCATTTTAATTTCAACGCATAAAATATTTTGTTTATCTTTTACAAAATATAATTTAAAATTATCAAAAACAATTCAGTCTTTGTTTAACTGACGTAAGCTTTTTAATAATAATTATTTGCGGCAATATACAGACGCTAGGTTCTCTAATTTGCAGTCCATTATTTAGTGTATTATAAAGCAAATTCGAGAAAATTTGTGCTGACATTTCATAAAATGTGTAAAGAAATATTATTTAAGGCTAATTTTTTTGACTTGAGTTAATTTTATACGTATTGCACAAGCAGGACGCAGAAGTCCTATCAAATATTCGTAAGTGTTTTCAGGTTTCAATTATAAAATAATTTGAGCGTAAATTAAAAATTAACTACAGCCAGTTTTCAAATATTATCTTTTGTTCCAACGCGAGTTTTAAAAGTCGTATTGATTTATAAAAATATTAAACAAATAGAATCAACGTGCCCTAATTCTTTTTTTCTTTAAAATAGTCTTGTATTGACTGGAATATTCATTTGCTTGACATTGCTCTCATTTCAAGTTAAAGAGCTTCTTAGCACTATTTAGGCAGCAGACCTCAGACGGCGAGATTGTAGCCACAAAGACTAGTGGAAGATGTAATAAAAAGCTTGTCCGTCTGTTATATCCCAAACAGTGGGTCAGTGGATTCTGTCAGTTATCCATGTAGTTATGGCCTAAAATCAAAGTAAATATATGTGATTATATTGACGTGAATTTAGTATATAATAAATTAATTATATGTAGTTAAATTTTGCGTTGAATATCTACAGGATATACTGATAAAATTTTTATTTTCGTGTTGCGTGAATTGGATAAAATCATTGAAATTTAAAACACACAATTTCCTGTTTGTCTGCATAAAAAATAAATTAATATCAGGTTATCAATTTTTAAGAAAAGTCGGATCATTAAATATTCATAACAGAATGATACGTGCTGGCGAGTAAATCTAGCGAAATCTTGTAGCAGGGTTCTAATCTTTTACTTCCTACTTATCATTTATTCATTAATATATGTCGAACAACTAATCAATTATTGATTGCACGGGTGTTGACAAAATTTTGTAATCCAGGTATATAATGAGATAAAGTTTGAACGCCTTATTTCCAGCCTGTCCCAAAATATTGCAATCTATCATCAGTCACAATTTATTCTTTAAATCAATTAAATCTATGTTAGTTTGCGTGTAAGTTTCTGAATTTTTTACTCCATTTCACCTATGCATAAATCTTATTTCGTCCTTGATTTAATAATTTACGTTTCTTTCTACTTACTTATTTAACAATGGCCAATTAGTATAACTGAATTGTTGATAAGAATAAATTAGTACATTTCGGCAAATTTTTTCAACAATATTTGGATTGAATATTTTATATTGATCTCAAATCAGCGAAACGTTTGTGATGATTTTTATTCTTTTAATTTTGGTAAGCAACAGCTTTTTGACATTCATAATAATTCTTTTAACTTAAATAATTTACAGGGATATCATTGTTGAAAATCAAGCAGATATTTAACTAAAGACCGAAACTTTACTCGCGATGGCAGCAAGATATACAGCAATTATTTTCGGTTTGATGTGTTGCGCAGTGGTTGTGCTTGGCAGATTATCTAGAAAAGATGTAGATATGTTTCTAAATGGTCATAATCAACTAAGAATGCAATTACTAAACGGCACAGTTCCTGGTCAACCAAAACCAAAACATATGCCAATGCTAGTAAGTTGTTCAAAAATATATTTTCACAAGCAGTGTTGGAATATGATCAGTTTATAATAGTTTATGTTATTTATGTAGTCAATCTAAACAAGGCTTATTTTCGAAAGCAGCGTTTATTATCGAAACTGTTGAATTTAATGCATTTGATTTTCTTAAAAGAAAATTGAACATTGGCTTAATGGTAAATGACATTTTCGTAATATTTCTTTCTATAATTGTCTAAATGAATTATATAATATTGTAGAATTCCATTAAAGTAAATGAACTTGTTGGCTTTACTGTATCTTCAACGGTTTCACGTGTTTTTGACAATTGATATATAAATACTATTTTGTGCTATATCAACCTGTGTGAAAGGGTTTCGTAGTTAGATCACCGGATTCCGAAGAAGACGTACCAAGGTTTAAGCACTGTATGCGGCAAATACTGGACAGTATGTGACGAGATCCCAATAAAGACGAAGCCGGTCCACTACATGAATTGCCTTTTCTACGCTATTAATCACTGAGTCTGTGCATAAAATTATATGCAAATAATGTGGCAGAGATTTGTATCAAAATTGCAAACTTGAATAAAGCAACTACATGAAAGATGTTATACTAGGTTAATCCAACTTAGTTGTATATTCGCACGTATAGAGTAATAATGCAAAATTAGTAGATCACTATATATCAAATTTCTTCTTGAATTATCAGTAAAATGATTCTATTATCGATATTATGGTTTCGAAATACTCAACATGAATAAGAACGACTAATGGCGATTTGATTGCACGGATAGGAAGATTCGCATTTCTACTAGATTTCTATTTCACAGGTTTTACTTGTTTGAACTAAAATATTATAATTTGGCACATTTTTAAAATTAAATGCTAATGGTACTATTGATAAACATAATTTGTTTTGATCTCAGTAAACTTCTCGCAATTTAATTTTGTTATATAGCAATGGGACACAAGACTGGAAAGTAAAGCTCAAACGTGGGCGAACGCTTGCAAAGTCGGACATGATACTGCAGCCCAAAGACAGGTCGGAAGTTGGTTTTGGGTTGGCCAAAACTGGGCTGGAGCTCCAGAATTAAAAATGTATGGGGAAGTGAGCAATATTGACCGGAGTACAATAATAATTTTTCCTCTATTTCTGAAGTACACGCTTTGCCTTACTGTTAATCATCTTTTATTTAGACACTCTTATATTTGCATATATATATATATATATATATATATATATATATATATATATATATATATATATATATATATATATATATAATTATATATATATATATATATATATATATTCATATGTGCGCAACAAATATTCTGCATTGACTGGATGTTGCGTGTATACCGTTTTGAGGTATAAATATGTTTAAATATTTTTCGATCAACTGAAACAATGCAAAGATACAATAGGCTTTTCGCTTAAAAGTCTAATCCTAGCGATCTTCTTGATGGCTAGATTCTTTTTATGTATATATTACTGGTAAAATCTAAACTTTGGAAAAGGTAGAAAGAAATATTCATCTGGTAGACCGGGTAAGTATTTATTGTGAATTTGCACCGGACGAGTCTAGACATGTTTGCCTCGTGTCACAGATTATATCCTTATATGTCAACTGATGCATTTTGCACATAATTTTTACTGAAATATACACTTATTATGTTAATTACACATTAGCAAACCAAATTTTTCACATTATTTCAAATATTTTGTTGATTATGCAAATAATTCTGATATCTGACAATGACATCATTTAAAATAAAGAGATATTATGTTATACTGAAAGATATTTCGCATAATGTTATTTGTTTTCCGTAAATTTGGACCACCAAAAACATATTTCTACATTTATTATTCGTTTAAATCAAATATAACCTATTACTGCAAACTAAATTCATTCAATAAATCAGTTACCGTCTGGGTTGAGTACTTTTCGTTAGTAGCTAAAATTAAAGGTTCACATAATTTATCCGATAGTCATTTGGATCAAAGCTATTTAACTTAACCGTCAAGTTATTTAGATTGCATAGCAATTTATATGTATTATAATACATGTTGCCTACCTCTGTTTATTTATTAATTTTAAATCTTATTTTCTACATGATTTTGTATTCAATGTAGGTCAATGAAGTTGTGGTGGGATGAATATGTCAACTACAATTTTGATGCCAAATCTTGCAATGGAGTTTGCGGTCACTACACACAGGTATGTGATTGGGCAAATGTATACGTTATGACAATTGTACACAGTGTAGTGGAGTAATAACGTGCGACGATGAAAGCATGGTTTTACCATGCTATACATAGAATCAAAAATCTCTGAAAGCGAGAAAGCCTGGTCAATATTACAATATTTATTATGTTGAACCAAAACGTCTTGCGCAACAGTCAGACAATATTCTATCTTGCATTATGTAATCTACGTTTTTCAGAAGCTTAACCATGCAGTGCGTTAATTTCAGATTCTACCTCATGGATATTTTGTTTTTTAAATAAATTTTTAACATAAAGTATTAGACCAAATTCGTCTATATTTGGTTGTTTATTTTACAACTGCATTTGCTATCTTCGTTTACCTTTTCTGTCATGAAAGTAACCTCATAGTCTGTGGTTCGTAAATATTTCATGTCATTTGGATTTCAAGGAGTATTTATATATACCGTACTTTAAAACATGACTGCTTAGAATTGACAGGTTCTACACTACCTGAAGAAACAAAACAGCACTGCAAATTCTCGCAAAATATAATTTTCCATTCTGGCGAGGTAAACTATATCTAATTAGTAGAGGTAATACCTCTCCTGAACTATCGTAATCGCCCACAGTGTGTGCCGATCATTCAAAGCCACAATTGCTTTCAAAGAGAAGTTTTATTATGTTTGTATAAATACATTTAATAAAATATGATTGCATTTTGTTATCGCAATTACTTTAATTTATTACTTAACAAAAAGAGAAATATATCATAAAATATAACATAAAAGAAGTCTTGAAATCAGATTTTATGTGTGATAAAGTATAAAATTATTATGGCCAGAGGAATAACGCGCTTGCTTCATCAGTTTCCTTTGTTAAACTTGTGACGCATATTGCTACTGGTGAAGGCTAACGGTAAGTTCAGCCGAAATATCTTCCCAAAAGAAAACTACGGAAACAATGAATGTTGCGGTAAACAAAATACTTTTCAGGTAATTCCAATTAATTTAGGCTCGCAAAATCAATTTTCATTCAAGGGGAAATTTGTTTCAGTGTCATGAAAGTAACCTCACATTCAGCGGTTTGAAGATATTTCTTATCAGTTTGATTTCAATGAATATTGATTTAGACAGAAATTTAAAACAAGTCTGCTTCGAATTGAAAGTAATTTCACTATCTGAGGAAACAAAACATAACTGCAAATTTTGACAAATATTTTTATTAATTAAATGTGTCAGCTAAATGTGGTGGAATTAGTGGCAGTTGTATTACTATTAGTAGTAGTAGTAGTAGTAGAATTATTAGTAGTATTATTGGTAGTAGTATTAGTAGGAGTATTAGTAGTAGTATTAGAAGTAGTAGTAGTAGTGGTGGTGGTATTTGTAGTAGTAGTAGTAGTACGATTAGTAATATTAAAAGTAGTAGTGGCATACAAGTTAAGTAAAATGTTGCAAATGTTCAAAATATAAATGACCACATATGGTTTTCTTTCTAGTCTTTTAATTAGTTTCATGAGTTGTACTGTAACGAATTATTATATGCTCATTGTGTTCAATTTTTCCAATAGGATCATCATTTTGTGTTTTTTTGAATCAAATGCACCATTTAGATGGCATGGGCCGATACAACGCATCTTGGTTGTGGGTACAGGAAGTGCCCGAGTGATTTCCTCTATGGATATTCCATAGTTTGCAATTACGGCCCAGGGTAAGCAATTGCCTTTAGTTTTTTTCTACGATAGCTAAATATGTCATACATTAGCTTTCCAGAATAAAGGCTACATTTATTGAATATTAAATTAAGAATAGATACAATTAAAAGTAATATTCATCTACAATTAAATATAAATTGATATAAAAAACAACAAAATTCATGGTATCATAAGAAATCAAATAACTTACACAACATAAATTTATTTTCTTTTCATAAATACCATATTACCAGTAGTACTACAATTCTAGTCAGAAAAATGAATTACGAGTTGATTTTGAAGCATATTTTAAAGGAATATCAAGAATAAACCAGATATTCAACTTAAAATAACCAATAAAACAATAAATGATTTCGCGGGCGGTAGTAACAATTCTTTAAATCATGTTTACTTAAAATAACCTAATTAAGTAACGTTTCTAATACTTGAACACAGAAGAAAATATAGGAGCAATATTCATTTGTTTTTGGTGATACTACGTAGTTCATCGACGTAAAACGTAAGAAAATGCGTTATTCTGAGGAAATAAACACAGATTTCTTCAGTGACAATCAATTTCATTTGATTGTAGAACGTTCTCCATCTCATTTATATCTTTATTACTATATATATATATATATATATATATATATATATATATATATATATATATATATATTGTCTATGTTTATATTAATGCTCTAAACAAACATATGTTGGTTTAAAGTAATTTTTTCGGGAATGGCGATAAAATTTATCAAATAATTTCTATTGTACATTTGTTACAGCTGCTTATAATTATTTATTTTCTTTCTATTTTAGCGGCAACTATGTAGGACAAAGCCCATACGTAAAGGCTTAGCTTATAAAAATCCATTGCACTGTACTTAAAATTTTGCTTGAAATAAATATGTTTGACAAATATTCTTTGTATTTTTCAGTAAAACGTAGCCAAGTGACTTCCGTAGTTTTTTGTGACTCACATTTAAAAGGCGTCTTAAATTTTGCTTGAAACAAACAGTAGTTGAAATCTGAACTAATTTGTTACTAGGTTCGGAAAACCTAATACATACTTGCATATATATTAGTTCTTCACAACAAACTGTAAAAAGTAGTTGAAATGATCTCAATTATATTGTACTGCTTATATATTCTCATGGATATAAAATATGAATTGTTGTGTGCCTCGTTTGATTTTCAGATGAATGTTTGCGTATTGTACTCCATAGATTGCCCTTCGCCCTCCGCTTCATCGAATTACATATACTTGAATGCAACTGTATTCAATTAGGTGATCATTGCATCAAATAAAATTATTTATATTTTGTTTTATTGCAGATAATTTGCATTCAATAGTATAGAGTTAGCAAATTCTACTTATTCGTAGATCGTCCATATATATTTTCCTTGTCGTAATTGCCCTGCATACATATTCCTAATGAAGATTTGTAGCTTTATCTCCTGAGTTATCCGGCTAGATTGCCATTGATATCAAATAAAATGCTATTACTATTATTAATATATTTTAATAAAATCCTACTGCGAATTTTAATGGAAGTTGACGTGATGATATAAATTAATAAATTTATAAAATTAGATAAAAAATTGATTTACTAGTCGTGTAGTGATAAATTTTAATCATGCAAAATTTTCCATAAATTAAAATTGAAATTCATTTGCATCAAGAGTGATTCTTGTGGCAGGTCGCAACAATTAAAACCTACATTAATCTTTTGTCAGGAATTGAGAGTGTTAGATAGTGCTACTTCCTATTCGAATGCGTATTCAATCTGTAGCATATCCAAATTTATGGAAAATTTTGGCAGTGCTATTGCTTTCAAAACTCACTATATAGTATGCACCATAGCCATAAATGTTAACAACACCAAAATAGATAAATAATAAATAAAACGAATATAAGAAGAATAAGAAAATTTTTGTCGGAATCTATAGTATCTACGTGTTAACTCGTTGTCTCAATGTTTGTTAACTTAATGCACATCTTGAAACAAAGAAAAATTCAAGAAAGACAAGAAATTTTAAGTTTAAATTAGCGAAGCTTATATCCGGACGAGAAATATATCAGCTATTCATAAGGCAAGAGTTTTCACATTTCGTACACTAAAATGAGTGGAAGAGTGACTTACCACATATCATAATCTGTATGGCTTGATGAGTTAGATATATAGTTTGCTTAAACCAGCATAAGGATTTCTTTGTATGCGACAACAGAATCTAAGAGTTTGAACAAGTTTGCTTTTGATTATGACAACTTTTGCGAAATGTAGAACACTAAGTGGAGATAAATTGCCATTCACAAAAAGCTCTTATCTGGGTCTTCTTTATTTATTTGATCTATAGATAGTCGGAAATTTATTATTTTTGAACATCAAGTAGACATGACATAATAATTTAGCTCAATTATTTGAGCCAAATCTAGACAAGAGCCGCATAGAAATAAGCAAAGAATTTATACCTAAGAGCAGAAATGGAGTGCACTTGAGTTGTGCCTTCTCAGTGTTCCATTTTCCCATTCGTAAAGCATTCACTTTATTATAGGCATTTGCAAGAATGTGGTAATTTAATTGCTTGAAATATGTAAAAGAATAACGCAATGCAATGCTTTAGTTCCAAGCAGATATTTAACACAAAGTATAAGAAACCGTACATTGTATTTCCCTTGATAAACTCTATGCTACGCAAAAATGGTGCCTTTCAAAACAGCAAAACTGTTTCAAATACATAATGGAAAATGACATACGAAAATATCTAATGGGTTCAATCTCGTGGTATGCTTTTCTTTTTCTATATTGTTGCATAAATTTGTTTAATTCTTAGGCTGATTGGAATTTCAGAACATGACTAATGTTGTATTATGTTTGATCCTTAAGACAGCCAGTGAACATACACAAATAGTTTAAAATGTAGGACATTTCATATTTTTATTATTATATCATTCAAGACACTTGATTTAAAAGAAACATGTTGCACAACACGTAATAAATCATTTACCTGATTTTTTGGTGGCCATCCGATTTGTTTGTATTCGCTGTCTTTCTGATTTTTCCCATAATTTTCGATATCCGGATATGGATATCTTTTTCAATGGAAAGCACATCACCTACTAAGTTGACAATCAATATGTCAAGTAGAAATATTAATTTAAACTGCCCCATTTATACTTTTTGTTAGATCTCTTAAGCATAACTTCTAAAAAACATAGATTAATGAATAAATAATGGGTAGGAAGTGGAAGATAAGGACCCTGCTACAAGATTTTGCTAGATTTATTCAGATACATTATCCATGTGACTGTTTTAGGGATTTGCGATTTTAATACTCGCCTCGTTAAATATATTGCACGAGTTATTGAAAAAGTTACCAAGGTGTGTTAGCATGTCAGCTTAGTTCAAGTCTTCAATATTCAGTCTCATATTTAAAGTTATTGGTGGGTGATCTTGACAAATTACCTTACATTTGGAGGGTGCGAATTTCAAACTGGAAGACGTAAAAGCGATGGCTTATACATCTCAGGCGACCAAGGCAAAACCTCGATTAACAAATAATGATAAGATACCCTCTGTGTATTCAAGAGCTACAAATCTACAGTCACGGCGATATTCAACGCCTGCACACTGAACTTATGGGCGAGAGTAGTTCATAATATTACTAAGTTAAACAAAAATTTGAAGTAGACAGCCTAAGTTAGTAAAGTTGCCTTTTAATTCGTGTTAAAATTTAACGTTAACAGATGGGGTTTTGTTGAGAGCGCAAAAATCTATCATCTTCGCAACCTCCTCCTGACCAGATTCTGGCTTGTGCTGCTCTATTAAGTTATACATGCAAAGCGTTAAGACAGCGTAAAAAAGTCGATGCAACTTACCTAGATACGATTAGAAAATGGGTTATAACACAAGGGTTATAGAAGAAAACTACGAATGACCATATCGCAGATATAATTGAAGGTCCAACTATCCAAGAAAGCGACTAGAATAATTCCTTTTCTATAGCACGAAGGAGTTTAGTCAGTGATTGAGAAGTGATATGGCCACCATCATTGAATAATCTCAGAATTAAACCATCGGGCGTGCATCTTTGCGTTGTTTATAAGAAAGGAATAGATAACGTATTTTAAACTGTGATGGTTCTTTTCAAATATTCTCCCACGATTTTGATAATGACATACTTTCGGATATGCGAGTTTAAGTAGTGTTCACGACCATTGTAAATTGATTTGTTCAGCTCAACAATCAAACGCCTTATTCTACCTAATCTAAAGAAAAATGCCACATACAAAAGTACCTACATTTATATAGCGGAAATTATACATACCAAGTCCCTTCGCATTTTCTCCATCATAATTTAGTCGCAGGGGCAAATGTTTGCGTTTGCTTACATATATTTTTATCTAGTTCTGCAACATTTAATCACCTAACTTGAACATTCATGTCAACCATGACAATGACAATATCTGAATATTTTGCTCTACTTGGTAGATCTTAGAACAAAGTAAAAGGCATACTCACTGTCGTCTCTGATACCATCAGGCGAACATGTGTATAACCAATGAAAAAGCATCGTTGATTAATATATCTGGCAGAGATGTAAGTAAACTTATTTGCAGAAATACATTTGGTTATGTTTGATAGTATGAGGGTTGCTAAAGACCATTAGGTCGGGATGATTTGCAATCAGAGATTTCCCTTTCTTGGTTAGTCTGTCAACCAAGGCTGATTAGCTGTTTCTCTCTGGTGCGAGAGAACCGAGTTTCCTTCACATGTCAAACGTTGCTCCTTAAGTCGGGCGCGCTCGCTCTCATTCCGCCATAACACAAATTGGTACCGTATTGTTAGACTAGACTCAAGGTTCCACATGAAATAGGTTTATTGCTGTGTCCCGGTAGACCTGGCAAGAGCAAGCTACCATTCTCTGGCAGATTGGTTTGTTCCAGCTGCTCGTAGAGCCGGAAATTGTTATACTAAGGTAATAAAACGAAAAAAATTATCTACTTGGCAAGCAAATGCGGATACGCCGGGCAGGTTAATCAATGACTAAAAAAATAAACATTAAATTGCGATTATATTAATTACATTGTATTTTCACAGTGATTCAATTTTGAGTGCATTTACATGGGGCTCTAGCTAATCCTTTCCGTCACTGTTATGAATCTTGTCTATAACGTAATCATATGACTGTTATATCTAATTTGTGGTTTGGGTTCTATTTTACCAGGCACTTATTAAACCACGTTTAATTGGAAGCGTGAAATGTGAGCGAACGTGTCACATGCTATAGAAACTTTTCTGATATTAATGAAAATTTGGCCACAAGCCAGATAGTGCTCGTTAATTTTCTTTCGTGAGTTAACTGAATAAAAGGTAAATTTTATCAACGATTATCCCATCCCAATATGAATAGGACATCTAATGTGTCCTTAGTTCCCACACATTCTAAATTGTTGAACAACAAATAATAAATCCATAAATAAGCGGACAGCCTGCGCAATTATTAATGTCCGTTATCTGCTGATTACTGCACTGTGAATTAGCAAAAACAAGCTTCTGTAGATGCAATTTAAATTTGGATTCAATCGTAGAAAGCAGTACATGCAATATTGCGGAAGGACATTACATTTGATTACAGAATATAGAACAAAAACGAACAACGCTAATTTATAATTCCCATTCAGTTAAATGTCCGAGATATATGCACCTCCGTTCCAATGGCAATATGTGATTAAAAGTTGTATAAGCTTACATCAGCTACAGGGATAGCCAGGTAATGTTTAGCAGTATTCATACGAAGGTTAATTTCTCCATCGTCTCCTGGCTCTTGTCTCACCAGCCAGTGAGTCTATGCGGGCTGCAAATGCAAAAAGCACGATTTACAATTTGTTTGGCCAAAGAGAAAATATTTTATTGCATCGCGCTGCAATGTCTAATAAGATGTCTTTCCGTGATTTGCGTTCTCTGTTTGTTTCTTTGCACTATTGGTTTCTTAAAGATCACAATTATATCTCATTTCCATGAACGCATTGATTTTGAAATCATTTTGGCTGAGTGCGGATTCATCCCTTTCTTCCGAATGGTTCTACATCTTTCCTACTAACTACTGAAAATGATGTATGAACTAATCATCATTGACTGGCAAAGTTTCGGTTTGATTTTCCCTAAACCATCCTCAGGTCTCTACACATAGACTCAGGAAGATTGTCAGAATAACGCAGTTAGATCACATTGAAAACGAGGCGCTCTTATCCACAAGGATGGCAAGGTAATTGTTTGTAAAGGGTATCGACTCTTTGTTTTATAGGATAAGAATGAATTATATTTTATACACATGGTACAGCAAATACTGTCGTTCTGTGATCTCCACTGAAATAAATTAAAGAAATGTTGTTAAACATATGACATCAACTTTTATAATCCGAATATGTATCTTGTAAGCACGTTTGTTCTCCAAGTGTGTTTACCTCAGTGATATTGGCGTATGCTGAAGGTTATTTATAAACGATATTTTAAGTAGAGAGATGTTTTATTATCTAACATTCTAAGCGCCGGAACAAGGCATTGGTTTTGTGTAGATAGGTAAAAACTGCCGACATTATATTACTCCTTGCACCGGTTATAACAATTTTCAATCTTTCGAAAAAAAGTTCTGAAGAGTTAAAAAGCATGTTTCCTTGCGGACATTGCTATCGCTCAGTGTGCATTATTACCTCACTTACAAATAAATTCTGATTCCCCATAATTTGTTACGAATGACAGGCATTATTTGCTTTATTATATTGCACAAGTTCCAAAGAATTAAGAAAGGCAAGTGCTGCATCGCCTGCTTACTCTAAACACAATTGGTAACATTTAATTTAAATACGAAATTTTTATGATAATTAAGCTGTTAACCACTATGGCTGTGAAAGTAAAGATATATAGCAGGGTGTTTAAATAACATACATAGTATTGTATTAAAATATGGCTATAGATGTTATTCTAATACCAATATTACAAAGAATTTGATTTAAAAGTGTTAAACATCAAATGTAGTTTCCTTTACTAAAACAATTTCAGGGACTATTTAGAAAGTGCATAGTTCAAGCAGTAATATATATTTGCCTTTGTAGGTTGTCTTTCTGGTTTATTAAATAAATTTAGTATTTATCTTAAATCATCAAACATAAACTTTTTTTATCATCTGAAAAATTCTAGAACTAGCAATTAAAATTATGTCCACAAATCAAGCGAATCACGAACTGTTTGAAACTTATATTGTTATTAGCTGTTGTACAGCATGGACTGAACGTTTAAAATATAGTCCGCTTCTCACGCAAGCGATGATTAGTGCATGTCTCCATTACAAAATCTTTCTATTGTTAGTTTAAGTAAAATTCAGGCGTCGTGTTTACTGAACTATACATGGTACAAAATTTTAATATATTCAACTGAGAAAATCCATATTGTAGGACTGCAGTCTGGCTGCATTTTGAAAAATTAAGCTGAAATCTTGTGATCATTTTAATTTCAACGCATAAAATATTTTGTTTATCTTTTACAAAATATAATTTAAAATTATCAAAAACAATTCAGTCTTTGTTTAACTGACGTAAGCTTTTTAATAATAATTATTTGCGGCAATATACAGACGCTAGGTTCTCTAATTTGCAGTCCATTATTTAGTGTATTATAAAGCAAATTCGAGAAAATTTGTGCTGACATTTCATAAAATGTGTAAAGAAATATTATTTAAGGCTAATTTTTTTGACTTGAGTTAATTTTATACGTATTGCACAAGCAGGACGCAGAAGTCCTATCAAATATTCGTAAGTGTTTTCAGGTTTCACTTATAAAATAATTTGAGCGTAAATTAAAAATTAACTACAGCCAGTTTTCAAATATTATCTTTTGTTCCAACGCGAGTTTTAAAAGTCGTATTGATTTATAAAAATATTAAACAAATAGAATCAACGTGCCCTAATTATTTTTTTCTTTAAAATAGTCTTGTATTGACTGGAATATTCATTTGCTTGACATTGCTCTCATTTCAAGTTAAAGAGCTTCTTAGCACTATTTAGGCAGCAGACCTCAGACGGCGAGATTGTAGCCACAAAGACTAGTGGAAGATGTAATAAAAAGCTTGTCCGTCTATTATATCCCAAACAGTGGGTGAGTGGAGTCTGTCAGTTATCCATGTAATTATGGCCTAAAATCAAAGTAAATATATGTGATTATATTGACGTGAATTTAGTATATAATAAATTAATTATATGTAGTTAAATTTTGCGTTGAATATCTACAGGATATACTGATAAAATTTTTATTTTCGTGTTGCGTGAATTGGATAAAATCATTGAAATTTAAAACACACAATTTCCTGTTTGTCTGCATAAAAAATAAATTAATATCAGGTTATCAATTTTTAAGAAAAGTCGGATCATTAAATATTCATAACAGAATGATACGTGCTGGCGACTAAATCTAGCGAAATCTTGTAGCAGGGTTCTAATCTTTTACTTCCTACTTATCATTTATTCATTAATATATGTCGAACAACTAATCAATTATTGATTGCACGGGTGTTGACAAAATTTTGTAATCCAGGTATATAATGAGATAAAGTTTGAACGCCTTATTTCCAGCCTGTCCCAAAATATTGCAATCTATCATCAGTCACAATTTATTCTTTAAATCAATTAAATCTATATTAGTTTGCGTGTAAGTTTCTGAATTTTTTACTCCATTTCACCTATGCATAAATCTTATTTCGTCCTTGATTTAATAATTTACGTTTCTTTCTACTTACTTATTTAACAATGGCCAATTAGTATAACTGAATTGTTGATAAGAATAAATTAGTACATTTCGGCAAATTTTTTCAACAATATTTGGATTGAATATTTTATATTCATCTCAAATCAGCGAAACGTTTGTGATGATTTTTATTCTTTTAATTTTTGGTAAGCAACAGCTTTTTGACATTCATAATAATTCTTTTAACTTAAATAATTTACAGGGATATCATTGTTGAAAATCAAGCAGATATTTAACTAAAGACCGAAACATTACTCGCGATGGCAGCAAGATATACAGCAATTATTTTCGGTTTGATGTGTTGCGCAGTGGTTGTGCTTGGCAGATTATCTAGAAAAGATGTAGATATGTTTCTAAATGGTCATAATCAACTAAGAATGCAATTACTAAACGGCACAGTTCCTGGTCAACCAAAACCAAAACATATGCCAATGCTAGTAAGTTGTTCAAAAATATATTTTCACAAGCAGTGTTGGAATATGATCAGTTTATAATAGTTTATGTTATTTATGTAGTCAATCTAAACAAGGCTTATTTTCGAAAGCAGCGTTTATTATCGAAACTGTTGAATTTAATGCATTTGATTTTCTTAAAAGAAAATTGAACATTGGCTTAATGGTAAATGACATTTTCGTAATATTTCTTTCTATAATTGTCTAAATGAATTATATAATATTGTAGAATTCCATTAAAGTAAATGAACTTGTTGGCTTTACTGTATCTTCAACGGTTTCAAGTGTTTTTGACAATTGATATATAAATACTATTTTGTGCTATATCAACCTGTGTGAAAGGGTTTCGTAGTTAGATCACCGGATTCCGAAGAAGACGTACCAAGGTTTAAGCACTGTATGCGGCAAATACTGGACAGTATGTGACGAGATCCCAATAAAGACGAAGCCGGTCCACTACATGAATTGCCTTTTCTACGCTATTAATCACTTAGTCTCTGCATAAAATTATATGCAAATAATGTGGCAGAGATTTGTATCAAAATTGCAAACTTGAATAAAGCAACTACATGAAAGATGTTATACTAGGTTAATCTAACTTAGTTGTATATTCGCACGTATAGAGTAATAATGCAAAATTAGTAGATCACTATATATCAAATTTCTTCTTGAATTATCAGTAAAATGATTCTATTATCGAAATTATGGTTTCGAAATACTCAACATGAATAAGAACGACTAATGACGATTTGATTGCACGGAAAGGAAGATTCACATTTCTACTAGATTTCTATTTGACAGGTTTTATTTGTTTGAACTAAAAATATTATAATTTGGCACATTTTTAAAATTAAATGCTAATGGTACTATTGATAAACATAATTTGTTTTGATCTCAGTAAACTTCTCGCAATTTAATTTTGTTATATAGCAATGGGACACAAGACTGGAAAGTAAAGCTCAAACGTGGGCGAACGCTTGTAAAGTCGGACATGATACTGCAGCCCAAAGACAGGTCGGAAGTTGGTTTTGGGTTGGCCAAAACTGGGCTGGAGCTCCAGAATTAAAAATGTATGGGGAAGTGAGCAATATTGACCGGAGTACAATAATAATTTTTCCTCTATTTCTCAAGTACACGCTTTGCCTTACTGTTAATCACCTTTTATTTAGACACTCTTATATTTGCATATATATATATATATATATATATATATATATAATATATATATATATATATATATATATATATATATATATATATATATATTCATATGTGCGCAACAAATATTCTGCATTGACTGGATGTTGCGTGTATACCGTTTTGAGGTATAAATATGTTTAAATATATTTCGATCAACTGAAACAATGCAAAGATACAATAGGCTTTTCGCTTAAAAGTCTAATCCTAGCGATCTTTTTGATGGCTAGATTCTTTTTATGTATATATTACTGGTAAAATCTAAACTTTGGAAAAGGTAGAAAGAAATATTCATCTGGTAGACCGGGTAAGTATTTATTGTGAATTTGCACCGGACGAGTCTAGACATGTTTGCCTCGTGTCACAGATTATATCCTTATATGTCAACTCATGCATTTTGCACATAATTTTTACTGAAATATACACTTATTATGTTAATTACACATTAGCAAACCAAATTTTTGACATTATTTCAAATATTTTGTTGATTATGCATATAATTCTGATATCTGACAATGACATCATTTAAAATAAAGAGATATTATGTTATACTGAAAGATATTTCGCATAATGTTATGTGTTTTCCGTAAATTTGGACCACCAAAAACATATTTCTACATTTATTATTCGTTTAAATCAAATATAACCTATTACTGCAAACTAAATTCATTCAATAAATCAGTTACCGTCTGGGTTGAGTACTTTTCGTTAGTAGCTAAAATTAAAGGTTCACATAATTTATCCAGATAGTCATTTGGATCAAAGCTATTTAACTTAACCGTCAAGTTATTTAGATTGCATAGCAATTTATATGTATTATAATACATGTTGCCTACCTCTGTTTATTTATTAATTTTAAATCTTATTTTCTACATGATTTTGTATTCAATGTAGGTCAATGAAGTTGTGGTGGGATGAATATGTCAACTACAATTTTGATGCCAAATCTTGCAATGGAGTTTGCGGTCACTACACACAGGTATGTGATTGGGCATATGTATACGTTATGACAATTGTACACATTGTAGTGGAGTAATAACGTGCGACGATGAAAGCATGGTTTTACCATGCTATACATAGAATCGAAAATATCTGAAAGCGAGAAAACCTGGTCAATATTACAATATTTATTATATTGAACCAAAACGTCTTGCGCAACAGTCAGACAATATTCTATCTAACATTATGTAATCTACGTTTTTCAGAAGCTTAACCATGCAGTGCGTTAATTTCAGATTCTACCTCATGGATATTTTGTTTTTTAAATAAATTTTTAACATAAAATATTAGACCAAATTCGTCTATATTTGGTTGTTTATTTTACAACTGCATTTGCTATCTTCGTTTACCTTTTCTGTCATGAAAGTAACCTCATAGTCTGTGGTTCGTAAATATTTCATGTCATTTGGATTTCAAGGAGTATTTATATATACCGTACTTTAAAACATGACTGCTTAGAATTGACAGGTTCTACACTACCTGAAGAAACAAAACAGCACTGCAAATTCTCGCAAAATATAATTTTCCATTCTGGCGAGGTAAACTATATCTAATTAGTGGAGGTAATACCTCTCCTGAACTATCGTAATCGCCCACAGTGTGTGCCAATCATTCAAAGCCACAATTGCTTTCAAAGAGAAGTTTTATTATGTTTGTATAAATACATTTAATAAAATATGATTGCATTTTGTTATCGCAATTACTTTAATTTATTACTTAACAAAAAGAGAAATATATCATAAAATATAACATAAAAGAAGTCTTGAAATCAGATTTTATGTGTGATAAAGTATAAAATTATTATGGCCAGAGGAATAACGCGCTTGCTTCATCAGTTTCCTTTGTTAAACTTGTGACGCATATTGCTACTGGTGAAGGCTAACGGTAAGTTCAGCCGAAATATCTTCCCAAAAGAAAACTACGGAAACAATGAATGTTGCGGTAATCAAAATACTTTTCAGGTAATTCCAATTAATTTAGGCTCGCAAAATCAATTTTCATTCAAGGGGAAATTTGTTTCAGTGTCATGAAAGTAACCTCACATTCAGCGGTTTGAAGATATTTCTTATCAGTTTGATTTCAATGAATATTGATTTAGACAGAAATTTAAAACAAGTCTGCTTCGAATTGAAAGTAATTTCACTATCTGAGGAAACAAAACATAACTGCAAATTTTGACAAATATTTTTATTAATTAAATGTGTCAGCTAAATGTGGTGGAATTAGTGGCAGTAGTATTACTAGTAGTAGTAGTAGTAGTAGTAGAATTATTAGTAGTATTATTGGTAGTAGTATTAGTAGGAGTATTAGTAGTAGTATTAGAAGTAGTAGTAGTAGTGGTGGTGGTGGTATTTGTAGTAGTAGTAGTAGTACGATTAGTAATATTAAAAGTAGTAGTGGCATACAAGTTAAGTAAAATGTTGCAAATGTTCAAAATATAAATGACCACATATGGTTTTCTTTCTAGTCTTTTAATTAGTTTCATGAGTTGTACTGTAACGAATTATTATATGCTCATTGTGTTCAATTTTTCCAATAGGATCATCATTTTGTGTTTTTTTGAATCAAATGCACCATTTAGATGGCATGGGCCGATACAACGCATCTTGGTTGTGGGTACAGGAAGTGCCCGAGTGATTTCCTCTATGGATATTCCATAGTTTGCAATTACGGCCCAGGGTAAGCAATTGCCTTTAGTTTTTTTCTACGATAGCTAAATATGTCATACATTAGCTTTCCAGAATAAAGGCTACATTTATTGAATATTAAATTAAGAATAGATACAATTAAAAGTAATATTCATCTACAATTAAATATAAATTGATATAAAAAACAACAAAATTCATGGTATCATAAGAAATCAAATAACTTACACAACATAAATTTATTTTCTTTTCATAAATACCATATTACCAGTAGTACTACAATTCTAGTCAGAAAAATGAATTACGAGTTGATTTTGAAGCATATTTTAAAGGAATATCAAGAATAAACCAGATATTCAACTTAAAATAACCAATAAAACAATAAATGATTTCGCGGGCGGTAGTAACAATTCTTTAAATCATGTTTACTTAAAATAACCTAATTAGGTAACGTTTCTAATACTTGTACACAGAAGAAAATATAGGAGCAATATTCATTTATTTTTGGTGATACTACGTAGTTCACTAACGTAAAACGTAAGAAAATGCGTTATTCTGAGGAAATAAACACAGATTTCTTCAGTAATAATAATTTCATTTGATTGTAGATCGTTTACATCTCATTTATATCTTTATTACTATATATATACATATATAAATATATATATATATATATATATATATATATATATATTGTCTATGTTTATATTAATGCTCTAAACAAACATATGTTGGTTTAAAGTAATTTTTTTCGGGAATGGCGATAAAATTTATCAAATAATTTCTATTGTACATTTTGTTACAGCTGCTTATAATTATTTATTTTCTTTCTATTTTAGCGGCAACTATGTAGGACAAAGCCCATACGTAAAGGCTTAGCTTATAAAAATCCATTGCACTGTACTTCAAATTTTGCTTGAAATAAATATGTTTGACAAATATTCTTTGTATTTTTCAGTAAAACGTAGCCAAGTGACTTCCGTAGTTTTTTGTGACTCACATTTAAAAGGCGTCATAAATATTGCTTGAAACAAACAGTAGTTGAAATCTGAACTTATTTGTTACTAGGTTCGGAAAACCTAATACATACTTGCATATATATTAGTTCTTCACAACAAACTGTAAAAAGTAGTTGAAATGATCTCAATTATATTGTACTGCTTATATATTCTCATGGATATAAAATATGAATTGTTGTGTGCCTGGTTTGATTTTCAGATGAATGTTTGCGTATTGTACTCCATAGATTGCCCTTCGCCCTCCGCTTCATCGAATTACATTTACTTGAATGCAACTGTATTCAATTAGGTGATCATTGCATCAAATAAAATTATTTATATTTTGTTTTATTGCAGATAATTTGCATTCAATAGTATAGAGTTAGCAAATTCTACTTATTCGTAGATCGTCCGTATATATTTTCCTTGTCGTAATTGTCCTGCATACATATTCCTAATGAAGATTTGTAGCTTTATCTCCTCAGTTCTCCGGCTAGATTGCCAATGATATCAAATAAAATGCTATTACTATTATTAATATATTTTAATAAAATCCTACCGCGAATTTTAATGGAAGATGACGTGATGATATAAATTAATAAATTTATAAAATTAGATACAAAATTGATTTACTAGTCGTGTAGTGATAAATTTTAATCATGCAAAATTTTCCATAAATTAAAATTGAAATTCATTTGCATCAAGAGTGATTCTTGTGGCAGGTCGCAACACTCAAAACCTACATTAATTATTTGTCAGGAATTGAGAGAGTGTTAGATACTGCTACTTCCTATTCGAATGCGTTTTCATTCTGTAGCATAGCCAAATTTATGGCAAATTTATGGCAATGTGTTTTGTTTGAAAACTGACTATATAGTATGCACCATACCCATAAATGGTAACAACACCATAATAAATAAATAATAAATAAAACGGAATCTATAGCATCTACCTGTTAACTCCTAGCCTCAATCTTTGTTACCTTAATGCACATTTTGAAATAAAGAAAAATTCAAGAAAGACAAGAAACTGTAAGTTTAAATTAGCGGGGCTTATATCCGGACGAGAAATATATCAGCTATTCATAAAGCAAGAGTTTTCACATTTCGTACACTAAAATGAGTGGAAGAGTGACTTACCACATATCATAATCTGTATGGCTTGATGAGTTAGATATATAGTTTGCTTAAACCAGCATAAGGATTTCTTTGTATGGACAACAGAATCTAAGAGTTTGAATAAGTTTGCTTTTGATTATGACAACTTTTGCGAAATGTAGAACACTAAGTGGAGATAAATTGCCATTCACAAAAAGCTCTTATCTGGGTCTCTCTTTATTTATTTGATCTATAGATAGTCGAAAATTTATTATTTTTGAACATCAAGTAGAAATGAAATAATAATTTAGCTCAATTATTTGAGCCAAATCTAGACAATAGCCGCATAGAAATAAGCAAAGAATTTATACCTTAGAGCAGAAATGCGGTGCACTTGAGTTTTGTCTTCTCAGTGTTTCATTTTCCCATTCGCAAACCATTCACTTTATTATAGGAATTTGCAAGAATGTGGTAATTTAATTGCTTAAAATATGTAAAAAAGTAACGCAATGCAATGCTTTAGTTCCAAGCAGATATTTAACACAAAGTATAAGAAACGTACATTGTATTTCCCTTGATAAACAGTATGCTACGCAAAAATGGTGCCTTTCGAAACAGCAAAAATGTTTATAATAAATAATGGAAAGTGACATACAAAAATATCTAATGGGTTCAATCTCGTGGTATGCTTTTCTTTTTCTATATTGTTGCATAAATTTGTTTAATTCTTAGGCTGAATGGAATTTCAGAACATGACTAATGTTGTATTATGTTTGATCCTTAAGACAGCCAGTGAACATACACAAATAGTTTAAAATGTAGGACATTTCATATTTCCATTATTATATCATTCAAGACACTTGATTTAAAAGAAACATGTTGCGCAACACGTAATAAATCATTTACCTGATTTTTTGGTGGCCATCCGATTTGTTTGTATTGCTGTCTTTCTGATTTTTCCCATAATTTTCGATATCCGGATATAGATATCTTTTTCAATGGAAAGCACATCACCTACTAAGTTGACAATCAATATGTCAAGTAGAAATATTAATTTAAACTGCCCCATTTATACTTTTTGTTAGATCTCTTAAGCATAACTTCTAAAAAACATAGATTAATGAATAAATAATGGGTAGGAAGTGGAAGATAAGGATCCTGCTACAAGATTTTGCTAGATGTATTTAGATACATTATCCATGTGATTTTAATACTCGCCTCGTTAAATATATTGCACGAGTTATTGAAAAAGTTACCAAGGTGTGTTAGCATGTCAGCTTAGTTCAGGTCTTCAATATTCAGTCGCATATTTAAAGTTATTGGTGGGTGATCTTGACAAATTACCTTACATTTGGAGGGTGCGAATTTCAAACTGGAAGACGTAAAAGCGATGGCTTATACATCTCAGACGACCAAGGCAGAACCTCGATTAACAAATAATGATAAGATACCCTCTGTTTATTCAAGAGCTACAAATCTACAGTCACGGGGATATACAACGCCTGCAATGTGAACTTATGGGCGAGTGTAGTTCATAATATTACTAAGTTAAACAAAAATGTAAAGTAGACAGCCTAAGTTAGTAAAGTTGCGTGTTAATTCATGTTAAAAGTTAACGCTAACAGATTGTGTTACGTTGAGAGCGCGAAAACCTATCATCTTCACAACCTCCTCCTGACCAGATTCTCGCTTGTGGTGCTCTATTAAGTTAAACATGCATAGCGCTACGACGGCGTAAAATAGTCGATGCAACTTACCTAGATACGATTAGATTAGCGGTGATAACACAAGGGCTATAGAAGTAAACTACGACTGACCATATCGGAGATATAGTTGAAGGTCCACCTATCCAAGAAAGCGACTAGAATAATTCCTTTTCTATAGTACGAAGGAGTTTAGTCAGTGATTGAGAAGTGATATGGCCACCATCTTTGAATAATCTCAGAATTAAACCATCGGGCATGCATCTTTGCGTTGTTTATAAGGAAGGAATAGATACCGTATTTTAAACTGTGATGGTTCTTCGCAAATATTCTCCCACGTTTTTGATAATGACATACTTTCGGATATCCAAGTTTACGTAGTGTTCATGACCATTTATAATTGATTTGTTCAGCCCAACAATCAAACGACTTATTCTACCCAATCTAACGAACAATGCCACATACAAAATTAACTGCATTTATATAGCGGAAATTATACATACCAAGTCCCTTCGCATTTTCTCCATCATAATTTAGTCGCAAGGGCAAATTTTCGCGTTTGCTTACATATATTTTTATCTAGTTCTGCAACACTTAATCACCCAACCTGAACATTCATGTCAACCATGACAAAGACAATATCTGAATATTTTGCTCTACTTGGTAGATCTTAGATCAAAGTAAAAGGCGTACTCGCTGTCATCTCTGATACCATCAGGTGAACATGTGAATAAGCAATGAAAAAGCATCGTTGATTAAGATATCTGGCAGAGATGTAGGTAAACTTTATTAAACGTGCCGCGCAAAGTCGATTATTTGCAGAAATACATTTGGTTATATTTGATAGTATGAGGGCTGCTAAAGACCATTAGGTCGCCCATTCTTATTAGGGATGGTTTGCATTCAGAGATTTCCTTCTCGTGGTTAGTCTGCCAACCAAGGCTGATTAGCTGTTTCTCTCTGGTGCGAGAGAATCGAGTTTCCTTCACCTGTCAAACATTTCCCCTCAAGTCGGGCACGCTTGCTCTCATTCCACCATAAACAATTTAACACAAAGTGGTACCGTATTTTTAGACTAGACTCAAGGTTCCACATGAAATAGGTTTATTGCTGTGTCCCGGTAGACCTGGCAAGGATCAAGCTACCATTCTCTAGCAGATTAGTTTGTTCCAGCTGCTCGTCGAGCCGGAAATTGTTATGACTAAGGAAATTAAAGAAAAAAATTATCTACTTGGCAGGCAAATGCGGATACGCCGGGCAGGTTAATCAATGACTAACATAATAAACATTACATTGCGATTACATTAATTACATTGTATTTTCACAGTGATTCAATTTTGAGTGCATTTACATGGGGCTCTAGCTAATCCTTTCCGTCACTGTTATGAATCTTGTCTATAACATGATCATATGGCTGTTCTATCTAATTTGTGGTTTGGGTTCGATTTTACCACGCACTTATTAAACCACGTTTAATTGGATGCATGAAATGTGAGCGAACGTGTCAGATGCTATAGAAACTTTTCGGATACTAATGAAAATTTGGCCACAAGCCAGATAGTGCTCATTAATTTTCTTTGGTGAGTTAACTGAATAAAAGGTAAATTTTATCACCGATTATCCCTTCCCAATATGAAGAGGCCATCTAGTGTTACCTTAGTTCCCACACATTCTAAAGTGTTGAACAACAAATAATAAATCCATAAATAAGCGGACAGCCTGCGCAATTATTAATGTCCGTTATCTGCTGATTACTGCACTGTGAATTAGCAAAAACAAGCTTCTGTAGATGCAATTTAAATTTGGATTCAATCGTAGAAAGCAGTACATGCAATATTGCGGAAGGACATTACATTTGATTACACAATATAGAACAAAAACGAACAACGTTAATTTATAATTCCCATTCAGTTAAATGTTAGAGATATATGTACCTCCGTTCCAATGGCAATATGTGATTAATAGTCGTATAAGCATAGATCAGCTACAGGGATAGCCAGGTAATGTTTAGCAGTATTCATACGAAGGTTAATTTCTCCATCGTCTCCTGGCTCTTGCCTCACTAGCCAGTGAGTCTATACGGGCTGCAATTGCAAAAAGCACGATTTACAATTTGTTGGGCCAATGAGAAAATATTTTATTGCATCGCGCTGCAATGTCTAATAAGATGTCTTTCCGTGATTTGCGTTCTCTGTTTGTTTCTTTGCACTATTGGTTTCTTAAAGATCACAATTATATCTCATTTCCATGAACGCATTGATTTTGAAATCATTTTGGCTGAGTGCGGATTCATCCCTTTCTTCCGAATGGTTCAACATCTTTCCTACTAACCACTGAAAATGATGTATGAACTAATCATCATTGACTGGCAAAGTTTCGGTTTGATTTTTCCTAAACCATCCTCAGGCCTCTACACATACACTCAGGAAGATTGTCAGAATAACGCAGTTAGATCACATTGAAAACGAGGCGCTCTTATCCACAAGGAGGACACGGTAATTGTTTGTAACGGGTATCCACTCTTTGTTTTATAGGATAAGAATGAATTATATTTTATACACATGGTACAGCAAATACTGTCGTTCTGTGATCTCCACTGAAATAATTTAACGAAATGTTGTTAAACATATGACATTATCTTTTATAATCCGAATACCTATCTTGTAAGCACGTTTGTTCTCCAAGTGTGTTTACCTCAGTGATATGGGCGTACACTGAAGGTTATTTATAAACGATATTTTAAGTACAGAGATGTTTTATTATCTAACATTCTAAGCGCCGGAACAAGGCATTGGTTTTGTGTAGATTGGTTAAAACTGCCGACATTATATTACTCTTTGCACTAGTTATAACAATTTTCAGTCTTTCGGAAAAAAGTTCTGAAGAGTTAAAATAGCATGTTTCCTTGCGGACATTGCTATCGCTCAGTGTGCAGTATTTCCTCATTTACAAATAAATTCTGATTCCCCATAAATTGTTACGAATGACAGGCATTATTTGCTTTATTATATTGCACAAGTTCCAAAGAATTACGAAAGGCAAGTGCTGCATCGCCTGCTTACTCTAAACACATTTGGTAACATTTAATTTAAATACGAAATTTTGATGATAATTAAGCTGTTAAACACTATGGCTGTGAAAGTAAAGATATATAGCAGGATGTTCAAATAACATACATAGTATTGTATTAAAATATGGCTATAGATGTTATTCTAATACCAATATTACAAAGAATTTGATTTAAAAGTGTTAAACCTCAAATGTAGTTTCCTTTACTAAAACAATTTCAGGGACTATTTAGAAAGTGCATAGTTCAAGCAGTAATATATATTTGCCTTTGTAGGTTGTCTTTCTGGTTTATTAAATAAATTTAGTATTTATCTCAAATCATCAAACATAAACTAATTTGTTGTTAGCATCTGAAAAATTCTAGATTTAGCAATTAAAATTATGTCCACAAATCAAGCGAATCACGAACTGTTTGAAACTTATATTGTTATTAGCTGTTGTACAGCATGGATTGAACGTTGAAAATATAGTCCGCTTCTCACGCAAGCGATGATTACTGCATGTCTCCATTACAAAATCTTTCTATTGTTAGTTTAAGTAAAATTCAGGCGTCGTGTTTACTGAACTATACATGGTACAAAATTTTATTATATTCAACTGAGAAAATCCATATTGTAGGACTGCATTCTGGCTGCATTTTGAAAAATTAAGCTGAAATCTTGTGATCATTTTAATTTCAACGCATAAAATATTTTGTTTATCTTTTACAAAATATAATTTAAAATTATCAAAAACAATTCAGTCTTTGTTTAACTGACGTAAGCTTTTTAATAATAATTATTTGCGGCAATATACAGACGCTAGGTTCTCTAATTTGCAGTCCATTATTTAGTGTATTATAAAGCAAATTCGAGAAAATTTGTGCTGACATTTCATAAAATGTGTAAAGAAATATTATTAAAGGCTAATTTTTTTGACTTGAGTTAATTTTATACGTATTGCACAAGCAGGACGCAGAAGTCCTATCAAATATTCGTAAGTGTTTTCAGGTTTCAATTATAAAATAATTTGAGCGTAAATTAAAAATTAACTACAGCCAGTTTTCAAATATTATCTTTCGTTCCAACGCGAGTTTTAAAAGTCGTATTGATTTATAAAAATATTAAACAAATAGAATCAACGTGCCCTAATTATTTTTTTCTTTAAAATAGTCTTGTATTGACTGGAATATTCATTTGCTTGACATTGCTCTCATTTCAAGTTAAAGAGCTTCTTAGCACTATTTAGGCAGCAGACCTCAGACGGCGAGATTGTAGCCACAAAGACTAGTGGAAGATGTAATAAAAAGCTTGTCCGTCTGTTATATCCCAAACAGTGGGTCAGTGGATTCTGTCAGTTATCCATGTAATTATGGCCTAAAATCCAAGTAAATATATGTGATTATATTGACGTGAATTTTGTATATAATAAATTAATTATATGTAGTTAAATTTTGCGTTGAATATCTACAGGATATACTGATAAAATTTTTATTATCGTGTTGCGTGAATTGGATAAAATCATTGAAATTTAAAAACACACAATTTCCTGTCTGTCTGCATAAAAAATAAATTAATATCAGGTTATCAATTTTTAAGAAAAGTCGGCTCATTAAATATTCATAACAGAATGATATGTGCTGGCGACTAAATCTAGCGAAATCTTGTAGCAGGGTTCTAATATTTTACTTCCTACTTATTGTTTATTCATTAATCTATGTTGAACAACTAATCTATTATTGATTGCACGGGTGTTGACAAAATTTTAAAATCCAGGTATATAATGAGATAAAATTTGAACGCCTTGTTTCCAGCCTGTCCCAATATATTGCAATCTATCATCAGTCACAAGTTATTCTTTAAATCAATTAAATCTATGTTAGTTTGCGTGTAAGTTTCTCAATTTTTTTATTCCATTTCACCTTTGCAAAAATCCTATTTCGTCCTTGATTTAATAATTTACGTTTCTTTCTACTTACTTATACAGCAATAGTCAATTAGTATAACTGAATTGTTGTTAAGAATAAATTAGTATATTTCGGCAATTTTTTTCAACAATATTTGGATTGAATATTTTATATTCATCTCAAATCAGCGAAACGTTTGTGATGATTTTTATTCTTTTAATTTTTGGTAAGCAACAGCTTTTTAGACATTCATAATAATTCTTTTTAACTTAAATAATTTACAAAGATATCATTGTTGAAAATCAAGCAGATATTTAACTAAAGAACCGAAACATTACTCGCGATGGCGGCAAGATATACAGCAATTATTTTCGGTTTGATGTGTTGCGCAGTGGTTGTGCTTGGCAGATTATCTAGAAAAGATGTAGATATGTTTCTGAATGGTCATAATAAACTAAGAATGCAATTACTAAACGGCACAGTGTAGAGGCCCTTAGGTCACTACCATAAGGGGGTCTCTTGGATGCCAGGCCCGGAAAATCCATATATGCGGAATGATCATCTATCTTGGAACACTTAAGTTCCTCTGAACTATCTCTTAAGCTACAATCCTTAAGTCCGCTAGCCAACTGCTCTGTATCCTCAGTATTTAATAAACCAGACATGATATTATTAAATTACTTGTAATTTATATATTATATTAATTAAGTAAGCTTACCCGGATTCACTGATGTCCACAAATTTACTGAACTGGAATGATTGAGACCTTGAAACAAATATTCACTTAAATTACCCAAAGCAAACTTGTGGTTCTTTTCGCTGATAATTAAAAACAACAAAATGACGAGAAGATTACAAATTTTTATTCACAAAGTAATCGGTGATGGAACCATGCAGTGTCCCGCTTACGTGCAATTCAGAAACTCAGATCAAAAACTCCCTCATTTTCTTCCACAAGACAAGTCCAAAACTTCGACAATATGAACAAAAGAACTTTCAAAAAATTTTACAATATTTTTCAAAAATTACAACATTGTTTTACGAAACCAGCGATAACATCAAATGTCCAAAAAAAATTGATTTATTTTTATATGAGAGGTTAATTTCTGTCCGATAATTAATTTAACCTCTACAACAGTTCCTGGTCAACCAAAACCAAAACATATGCCAATGCTAGTAAGTTGTTCAAAAATTTATTTTTCAAAAGCAATGTTGGAATATGATAAGTTAATAATAGTTTATGTTATTTATGTAGTCAATCTAAACAAGGTTATTTTCGAAAGCAGCGTTTATTATCGAAACTGTTGAATTTAATGCATTTGATTTGCTTAAAAGAAAATTGAACATAGCCTTAATGGTAAATGAAGTTTTCGTAATATTTCTTTCTATAATTGTGTAAATGAATTATATATTATTGTACAATTTCATTAAAGTAAATGAACTTCTTTGCTTTACTGTATCTTCAAAGGTTTCAAGTGTTTTTGACAATTGATATATAAATAATATTTTGTGCTATATCAACCTGAGTGAAAGCGTTTCGTAATTAGATCACCGGATTCCCAAGAAGACGTACCAACGTTTAAGCACTGTATGCTTCAAATACTGGACAGTATGTGACGAGATCCCAATAAAGACGAAGCCGGTCCACTACAGGAATTGCCCTTTCTACGCTATTAATCACTTAGTCTTTGCATAAAATTATATGCAAATAATGTGGCAGAGATTTGTATCAATATTGCAAACTTGAATAAAGCAACTACATGAAAGATGTTATACTAGGTTAATCTAACTTAGTTTTATATTCGCACGTATAGAGTAATATTGCAAAATTAGTAGATCACTATATCTCAAATTTCTTCTTGAATTATCAGTAAAATGATTCTATTATCGAAATTATGGTTTCGAAATACTCAACATGAATAAGAACGACTAATGGCGATATGATTGCTCGGAAAGGAAGATTTACATTTCTACTAGATTATCTATTTGACAGGTTTTATTTGTTTGAACTAAAAGTATGATAATTTGGCACATTTTTAAAATTAAATGCTAATTGTACTATTGATAAACATAATTTGTTTTGATCTCAGTAAACTTCTCGCAATTTAATTTTGTTATATAGCAATGGGACACAAGACTGGAAAGTAAAGCTCAAACGTGGGCGAACGCTTGTAAAGTCGGACATGATACTGCAGCCCAAAGACAGGTCGGAAGTTGGTTTTGGGTTGGCCAAAACTGGGCTGGAGCTCCAGAATTAAAAATGTATGGGGAAGTTAGCAATATTGACCGGAGTACAATATTAATTTTTCCTCTATTACTCAAGTTCACGCTTTGCCTTACTGTTAATCATTTTTTATTCGGACACTCTTATATTTGCATATATATATATATATATATATATATATATATATATATATATATATATATATATATATTTCATATGTGCGCAACAAATATTCTTGTATTGACTGGATGTTGCGTGTATACCGTTTTTGAGGTATAAATATGTTTAAATATATTTCGATCAACTGAAACAATGCAAAGATACCATAGGCTATTTCGCTTAAAAGTCTAATCATAGCGATATTTTTGATGGCTGATTCTTTTATGTATATATTTCTGGTAAAATCTAAACTTTGGAAAGGTAGAAAGAAATATTCATCTGGTAGACTGGTAAGTACTTATTGTGAATTTGCACCGACGAGTCTAGACATGTTTGCCTCGTGTCACAGATTATATCCTTATATGTCAACTGATGCATTTTGCACATAATTTTTACTGAAATATCCACTTATTATGTTAAATACACATTAGCAAACCAAATTTTTCACATTATTTCAAATGTTTTGTTGATTATGCAAATAATTCTGATATCTGACAATGACATCATTTAAAATAAAGAGATATTATGTTATACTGAAAGATATTTCGCATAATGTTATTTGTTTTCCGTAAATTTGGACCACCAAAAACATATTTCTACATTTATTATTCGTTTAAATCAAATATAACCTATTACTGCAAACTAAATTCATTCATTAAATCAGTTACCGTCTGGGTTGAGTACTTTTCGTTAGTAGCTAAAATTAAAGGTGCACATAATTTATCCGATAGTCATTTGGATCAAAGCTATTTAACTTAACCGTCAAGTTATTTAGATTGCATAGCAATTTATATGTATTATAATACATGTTGCCTACGTGTGTTTATTTATTAATTTTAAATCTTATTTTCTACATGATTTTGTATTCAATGTAGGTCAATGAAGTTGTGGTGGGATGAATATGTCAACTACAATTTTGATGCCAAATCTTGCAATGGAGTTTGCGGTCACTACACACAGGTATGTGATTGGGCAAATGTATACGTTATGACAATTGTACACATTGTAGTGGAGTAATAACGTGCGACGATGAAAGCATGGTTTTACCATGCTATACATAGAATCGAAAATATCTGAAAGCGAGAAAGCCTGGTCAATATTACAATATTTATTATGTTGAACCAAAACGTCTTGCGCAACAGTCAGACAATATTCTATCTAACATTATGTAATCTACGTTTTTCAGAAGCTTAACCATGCAGTGCGTTAATTTCAGATTCTACCTCATGGATATTTTGTTTTTTAAATAAATTTTTAACATAAAGTATTAGACCAAATTCGTCTATATTTGGTTGTTTATTTTACAACTGCATTTGCTATCTTCGTTTACCTTTTCTGTCATGAAAGTAACCTCATAGTCTGTGGTTTGTAAATATTTCATGTCATTTGGATTTCAAGGAGTATTTATTTATACCGTACTTTAAAACATGACTGCTTAGAATTGACAGGTTCTACACTACCTGAGGAAACAAAACAGCACTGCAAATTTTCGCAAAATATAATTTTCCATACTGGCGAGGTAAACTATATCTAATTAGTGGAGGTAATACCACTCCTGAACTATCGTAATCGCCCACAGTGTGTGCCAATCATTCAAAGCCACAATTGCTTTCAAAGAGATGTTTTATTATGTTTGTATAAATACATTTAATAAAAGATGATTGCATTTTGTTATCGCAATTACTTTAATTTATTACTTATCAAAAAGTGAAATATATCATAAAATATAACATAAAAGAAGTCTTGAAATCAGATTTTATGTTTGATAAAGTATAAATATTATGGCTAGAGGAATAACGCGCTTGCTTCATCAGTTTCCTTTGTTAAACTTGTGAGGCATATTGCTACTGGTGAAGGCTAACGGTAAGTTCAGCCGAAATATCTTCCCAAAAGAAAACTACGGGAACAATGAATGTTGCGGTAATCAAAATACTTTTCAGGTAATTCCAATTAATTTAGGCTCGCAAAATCAATTTTCATTCAAGGGGAAATTTGTTTCAGTGTCATGAAAGTAACCTCACATTCAGCGGTTTGAAGATATTTCTTATCAGTTTGATTTCAATGAATATTGATTTAGACAGAAATTTAAAACGTCTGCTTCGAATTGAAAGTAATTTCACTATCTGAGGAAACAAAACATAACTGCAAATTTTGACAAATATTTTTATTAATTAAATGTGTCAGCTAAATGTGGTGGAATTAGTGGCAGTTGTATTACTATTAGTAGTAGTAGTAGTAGTAGAATTATTAGTAGTATTATTGGTAGTAGTATTAGTAGGAGTATTAGTAGTAGTATTAGAAGTAGTAGTAGTAGTGGTGGTGGTATTTGTAGTAGTAGTAGTAGTACGATTAGTAATATTAAAAGTAGTAGTGGCATACAAGTTAAGTAAAATGTTGCAAATGTTCAAAATATAAATGACCACATATGTTTTTCTTTCTAGTCTTTTAATTAGTTTCATGAGTTGTACTGTAACGAATTATTATATGCTCATTGTGTTCAATTTTTCCAATAGGATCATCATTTTGTGTTTTTTTGAATCAAATGCACCATTTAGATGGCATGGGCCGATACAACGCATCTTGGTTGTGGGTACAGGAAGTGCCCGAGTGATTTCCTCTATGGATATTCCATAGTTTGCAATTACGGCCCAGGGTAAGCAATTGCCTTTAGTTTTTTTCTACGATAGCTAAATATGTCATACATTAGCTTTCCAGAATAAAGGCTACATTTATTGAATATTAAATTAAGAATAGATACAATTAAAAGTAATATTCATCTACAATTAAATATAAATTGATATAAAAAACAACAAAATTCATGGTATCATAAGAAATCAAATAACTTACACAACATAAATTTATTTTCTTTTCATAAATACCATATTACCAGTAGTACTACAATTCTAGTCAGAAAAATGAATTACGAGTTGATTTTGAAGCATATTTTAATGGAATATCAAGAATAAACCAGTTATTCAACTTAAAATAACCAATAAAACAATAAATGATTTCGCGGGCGGTAGTAACAATTCTCTTAAATCATAAGCTTTGGACTTAAAATAACCTAATTAAGTTACGTTTCTAATACTTGAACACAGAAGAAAATATAGGAGCAATATTCATTTGTTTTTGGTGATACTACGTAGTTCATCGACGTAAAACGTAAGAAAATAAGTTATTCTGAGGAAGTAAACCCAGATTTCTTCAGTAATAACAATTTCATTTGATTGTAGAACGTTTACATCTCATTTATATCTTTATTAATATATATATATATATATATATATATATATATATATATATATATATATATATATTTTGTCTATGTTTATATTAATGCTCTAAACAAACATCTGTTGGTTTAAAGTAATTTTTTTCGGGAATGGCGATAAAATTTATCAAATAATTTCTATTGTACATTTTGTTACAGCTGCTTATAATTATTTATTTTCTTTCTATTTTAGCGGCAACTATGTAGGACAAAGCCCATACGTAAAGGCTTAGCTTATAAAAATCCATTGCACTGTACTTCAAATTTTGCTTGAAATAAATATGTTTGTCAAATATTCTTTGTATTTTTCAGTAAAACGTAGCCAAGTGACTTCCGTAGTTTTTTGTGACTCACATTTAAAAGGCGTCTTAAATTTTGGTTGAAACAAACAGTAGTTGAAATCTGAACTAATTTGTTACTAGGTTCGGAAAACCTAATACATACTTGCATATATATTAGTTCTTCACAACAAACTGTAAAAAGTAGTTGAAATGATCTCAATTATATTGTACTGCTTATATATTCTCATGGATATAAAATATGAATTGTTGTGTGCCTGGTTTGATTTTCAGATGAATGTTTGCGTATTGTACTCTATAGATTGCCCTTCGCCCTCCGCTTCATCGAATTACATTTACTTGAATGCAACTGTATTCAATTAGGTGATCATTGCATCAAATAAAATTATTTATATTTTGTTTTATTGCAGATAATTTGCATTCAATAGTATAGAGTTAACAAATTCTAATTTTTCGTAGATCGTCCATATATATTTCTAATGAAGATTTGTAGCTTTATCTCCTCAGTTCTCCGGGTAGATTGCCAATGATATCAAATTAAATGCTATTACTATTATTAATATATTTTAATTAAATCCTACCGCGAATCTTAATGGAAGATGACGTGATGATATAAATTAATAAATTTATAAAATTAGATACAAAATTGATTTACTAGTCGTGTAGTGATAAATTTTAATCATGCAGAATTTTCCATAAATTAAAATTGAAATTCATTTGCATCAAGAGTGATTCTTGTGGCAGGTTGCAACAATCGAAACCTACATTAATATTTTGTCAGGAATTGAGAGAGTGTTAGATAGTGCTACTTCCTATTCGAATGCGTATTCAATCTGTAGCATAGCCAAATTTATGGAAAATTTTGGCAGTGCTATTGCTTTCAAAACTCACTATATAGTATGCACCATAGCCATAAATGGTAACAACACCAAAATAGATAAATAATAAATAAAACGAATATAAGAAGAATAGGAAAATTTTTGGCGGAATCTATAGCATCTACGTGTTAACGCGTTGTCTCAATGTTTGTTACCTTAATGCACATCTTGAAACAAAGAAAAATTCAAGAAAGACAAGAAACTGTAAGTTTAAATTAGCGAAGCTTATATCCGGACGAGAAATATATCAGCTATTCATAAGGCAAGAGTTTTCACATTTCGTACACTAAAATGAGTGGAAGAGTGACTTACCACATATCATAATCTGTATGGCTTGATGAGTTAGATATATAGTTTGCTTAAACCAGCATAAGGATTTCTTTGTATGCGACAACAGAATCTAAGAGTTTGAACAAGTTTGCTTTTGATTATGACAACTTTTGCGAAATGTAGAACACTAAGTGGAGATAAATTGCCATTCACAAAAAGCTCTTATCTGGGTCTTCTTTATTTATTTGATCTATAGATAGTCGGAAATTTATTATTTTTGAACATCAAGTAGACATGACATAATAATTTAGCTCAATTATTTGAGCCAAATCTAGACAAGAGCCGCATAGAAATAAGCAAAGTATTTATACCTTAGAGCAGAAATGGAGTGCACTTGAGTTGTGCCTTCTCAGTGTTCCATTTTCCCATTCGTAAAGCATTCACTTTATTATAGGCATTTGCAAGAATGTGGTAATTTAATTGCTTGAAATATGTAAAAGAATAACGCAATGCAATGCTTTAGTTCCAAGCAGATATTTAACACAAAGTATAAGAAACCGTACATTGTATTTCCCTTGATAAACACCATGCTACGCAAAAATGGTGCCTTTCAAAACAGCAAAACGTTTAAAATACATAATGGAAAATGACATACGAAAATATCTAATGGGTTCAATCTCGTGGTATGCTTTTCTTTTTCTATATTGTTGCATAAATTTGTTTAATTCTTAGGCTCATTGGAATTTCAGAACATGACTAATGTTGTATTATGTTTGATCCTTAAGACAGCCAGTGAACATACACAAATAGTTTAAAATGTAGGACATTTAATATTTTTATTATGATATCATTCAAGACACTTGATTTAAAATAAACATGTTGCGCAACACATAATAAATCATTTATCTGATTTTTTGGTGGCCATCCGATTTGTTTTTATTCCCATAATTTTCGATATCCGGTTATAGATATCATTTTCAATGGAAAGCACATCACCTACTAAGTTGACAATCAATATGTCAAGTAGAAATATTAATTTAGACTGCCCCATTTATACTTTTTGTTAGATCTCTTAATCATAAGTGGAAGATAAGGATCCTGCTACAAGATGTTGCTAGATTTATTCAGATACATTATCCATGTGACTGATTTAGGGATTTGCGATTTTAATACTCGCCTCGTTAAATATATTGCACGAGTTATTGAAAAAGTTACCAAGGTGTGTTAGCATGTCAGCTTAGTTCAGGTCTTCAATATTCAGTCGCATATTTAAAGTTATTGGTGGGTTATCTTGACAAATTAGCTTACATTTGGAGGGTGCGAATTTCAAACTGGAAGACGTAAAAGCGATGGCTTGTAGATCTCAGACGACCAAGGCAGAACCTCGATTAACAAATAATGATAATATACCCTCTGTATATTCAAGAGCTACAAATCTACAGTCACGGGGATATTCAACGCCTGCACTCTGAACTTATGGGCGAGTGTAGTTCATAATATTACTAAGTTAAACAAAAATGTAAAGTAGACAACCTAAGTTAGTAAAGTTGCGTGTTAATTCATGTTAAAAGTTAACGCTAACAGATTGGGTTACGTTCAGAACGCGAAAACGTATCATCTTCACAAACTCCTCCTGACCAGATTCTCGCTTGTGGTGCTCTATTAAGTTAAACATGCATAGCGTTACGACGGCGTAAATTGTCGATGCAACTTACCCAGATACGATTAGATTAGCGGTGATAACACAAGGGCTATAGAAGTAAACTACGACTGACCATATGGGAGATATAGTTGAAGGTTCACCTATCCAAGAAAGTGACTAGAATAATTCCTTTTCTATAGTACGAAGGAGTTTAGTCAGTGATTGAGAAGTGATATGGCCACCACCTTTGAATAATCTCAGAATTAAACCATCGGGCATGCATCTTTGCGTTGTTTATAAGGAACGAATATACACCGTATTTTAAACTGTGATGGTTCTTCGCAAATATTCTCCCACGATTTTGATAATGACATACTTTCGGACATGCGAGTTTACGTAGTGTTCACGACCATTGTTAATTGATTTGTTCAGCCCAACAATCAAACGCCTTATTCTACCTAATCTAACGAAAAATGCCACATACAAAAGTACCTACATTTATATAGCGGAAATTATACATACCAAGTCCCTTCGCATTTTCTCCATCATAATTTAGTCGCAGGGGCAAATGTTTGCGTTTGCTTACATATATTTTTATCTAGTTCTGCAACATTTAATCACCTAACTTGAACATTCATGTCAACCATGACAATGACAATATCTGAATATTTTGCTCTACTTGGTAGATCTTAGAACAAAGTAAAAGGCATACTCACTGTCGTCTCTGATACCATCAGGCGAACATGTGTATAACCAATGAAAAAGCATCGTTGATTAATATATCTGGCAGAGATGTAGGTAAACTTTATTAAGCGTGCCGCGCAAAGTCGATTATTTGCAGAAATACATTTGGTTATGTTTGATAGTATGACGGTTGCTAAAGACCATTAGGTCGGGATGATTTGCATTCAGAGATTTCCCTCTCTTGGTTAGTCTGTCAATCAAGGCTGATTAGCTGTTTCTCTCTGGTGCGAGAGAACCGAGTTTACTTCACTTGTTAAACATTGCCCCTAAAGTCTGGCACACTTGTTCTATTTCCGCCATAAACAATTTAACACAAAGTGTTACCGTGTTGTTAGACTTAACTCAAGGTTCCACATGAAATTGGTTCATTGTTGTGTTCCGGTAGACATGGCAAGGATCAGGCTGCCATTCTCTGGCAGATTAGTTTGTTCCAGCCGCTCGTCGAGCCGGAAATTTGTATGACTAAGGAAATTAAAGGAAGAAAAATATCTACTTTGAAGGCAAATGCGGAGACGCCGGGCAGGTTAATCAATGACTAACATAATAAACATTACATTGCGATTACATAAATTACATTGTATTTTCACAGTGATTCAATTTTGAGTGCAATTACATAGGGTTCTAGCTAATCATTTCGGTCACTGTTATAAATCTTGTCTATAACATAATGATATGGCTGTTCTATCTAATTTGTGCCTTTGGGTTCGATTTTACCGCGCACTTATTAAACAACTTTTAGTTGGATGCATGAATTGTCAGTGAACGTGTCAGAGGCTATTGAAACTTTTCGAATATTAATGAAAATTTGGCCTCAAGCCAGATAGTGCTCATTAATTTTCTTTGGCGAGTTAACTGAATAAAAATTAATTTTATCACCTATTATCTCTTCTCAATATGAAGAGGCCATCTAGTGTTACCTTAGTTCCCACACATTCTAAATTGTTGAACAACAAATAATAAATCCATAAATAAGTGGACAGCCTGCGCAATTATTAATGTCCGTTATCTGCTGGTTACTGCACTGTGAAATAGCAAAACAATCTTCTGCAGATGCAATTTAAATTTGAATTCAATCGTAGAAAGCAGGACATGCAATGTTGCGGAAGGAAATTACATTTGATTACACAATATAGAACAAAACGAACAACGTTAATTTATAATTCCCATTCAGTTAAATGTTAGAGATATATGCACCTCCGTTCCAATGGCAATATGTGATTAAAAGTTCTATAAGCTTACATCAGCTACAGGGATAGCCAGGTAATGTTTAGCAGTATTCATACGAAGGTTAATTTCTCCATCGTCTCCTGGCTCTTGCCTCACCAGCCAGTGAGTCTATGCGGGCTGCAAATGCAAAAAGCACGATTTACAATTTGTTTGGCCAAAGAGAAAATATTTTATTGCATCGCGCTGCAATGTCTAATAAGATGTCTTTCCGTGATTTGCGTTCTCTGTTGGTTTCTTTGCACTATTGGTTTCTTAAAGATCACAATTATATCTCATTTCCATGAACGCATTGATTTTGAAATCATTTTGGCTGAGTGTGGATTCAACTTTTTCTTCCGAATGTTTCAACGTCTTTCCTACTAACAACTGAAAATGATGCATGATCTAATCATCATTGACTGGCAAAGTTTCGGTTTGATTTTTCCTAAAACATCCTCAGGCCTCTACACATACACTCAGGAAGATTGTCAGAATAACGCAGTTAGATCACATTGTAAACGAGACGCACTTATCCACAAGCAGGACACGGTAATTGTTTGTAATGTGTATCAACTCTTTGATTTATAGGATTAGAATGAAATCTATTTTATACACATGCTACAGCAAATATTGTCGGTCCGTGATCTACACTGAAATAATTTATCGAAATGTTGTTAAACGTATGACATTATCTTTTATAATCCGAATACTTATCTTGTAAGCACGTTTGTTCTTCAAGTGTGTTTGGAATAGTCGAATTATAATTTACATCCTGATATTGGCGTATGCTGAAGTTACTTTACGAACGATATTTTAAGGACAGAGTTGTTTTATTATGTAACATTCTTAGCGCCGGAAGAAGACATTGGTTTTGTTTAGATTGGTTAAAATTGCCGACATTTTGTTACGCTTTGCACAAGTGATAACAATTTTCAGTCTTTCGGAAAGAAATTCTGAAGAGTTAAAATAGCATGTTTTATTGCGGATTTTGCTATCGCTCAGTGCGCAGTATTTCCTCATTTACAATCAAATTCTGGTGCCCCATAAATTGTTACGAATGACTGGCATTATTTGCTTTATTAACTTCCAAAAGTTCCAAAGAATTATGAAAGGCAAGTGTGGCATTACCTGCTTACTCGAAACAAATTTGGTAACTTTTAATTTAAATACGAAATTTTGATCAGAATTAAGCTGTGTACCACTATGGCTGTGAAAACAAAGATATATAGCAGGGTGTTTAAATAACATACATGGTATTGTACACAAATATGGCTATAGATGCCATTCTAATTCCAATATAAAAAAGAATTTGACTTAAAAGTGTTAAACCTCAAATGTAGGTTCCTTTACTAAAACAATTTCAGGGACTAATTAGAAAGTGAACAGTTCAAGCAGTATTATATATTTGCATTTGTAGGTTGTCTTTCTGGTTTTCTAAATAAATTTAGTTTTTATCTTAAATCATCAGACATAAACTAAATTATTGTTAGCATCTGAAAAATTCTAGAACTGCAAATGAAAATTATGTCCACAAATCTAGCGAATCACGAACAGTTTGGAACTTATGTTGTTATTTTCTGTTGAACAGCATGGATGGAACGTTGAAAATGTAGTCCGCTTCTCAAATTCAAATTGCATCTACAGAACCCTATTATTCCTATTTCACAGTGAAGCAACCAGCAGATAACGGTCATTAATAATTGCGCAGGCTCTCCGCTTATTTATGGATTTATTATTTGTTGTTCAACACTTTAGAATGTGTGGAAACTAAGGTAACACAAGATGGCCTCTTCATATTGGAAAGGTATAATCGGTGATAAAATTTACCTTCTATTCAGTTAACTCACCAATGAAAATTAATGAGCACTATCTGGCTTGTGGCCAAATTTTCATTAGTATCCGAAAAGTTTCTATAGCATCTGACACGTTCGCTGACATTTCATGCATCCAATTAAACGTTGTTTAATAAGTGCGCGGTAAAATCGAACCCAAAGGCACAAATTAGATAGAACAGCCATATCATCATGTTATAGACAAGATTCATAACAGTGACGGAAATGATTAGCTAGAACCCCAAGTAAATGCACTCAAAATTGAATCACTGTGAAAATACAATGTAATTAATGTAATTGCAATGTAATGTTTATTATGTTAGTCATTGATTAGTCTGCCCGGCGTATCCGCATTTGCCTGCAATGTAGATATTTTTCTTGCTTTAATTCCATTAGTCATATAAAGTTCCGGCTCAACGAGCTGCTGGAACAAACTAATCTGCCAGAGAATGGTAGCTTGATTCTTCCCATGTCTACCGGGACACAGCAATGAACTAATTTCATGTGGAACTCTGAGTCTAGTCTAGAACTACTGTAACACTTTGTGTTAACTTGATTATGGCGGAATAAGAACAAGCCTGCCCGACTTGAAATCTAATCGTATCCAGGTAAATTGCATGGACGTTTTTACGTCGTCTTATCTCTTTGCATGTATAACTTAATACAGCATCACAAGCCGGAATCTGGTCAGGAGGAGGTTGTGAAAATGATAGATTTTCGCGCTCTCAACCAAACCCGATCTGTTAGTGTTAATTTTTAACACGAATTAACACGTAAATTTCCTATCTTATGTGGTCTTGGGCAAGGCTGTCTATTTTATATTTTTGTATAACTTTAAAATATTATGAACTAAACTCGCCCATAAGTTCATTCTCAAATAACTTCAACTATGCGACTGAAAATTGAAGACCTGAACTAAGCTGACATTCTAACACACCTTGGTAACTTTGTCAATATCTCGCGCAATATATTTAACGAGGCGAGTATTAAAATCGCAAAACCTAGAGTGGATTTCTCCAGCCTGCTCCATTTGTAGTGAAACGCAAATATTTCAACCTTCCTTAAATTGTCACATGTATAATGTATCTGACTAAATCTGGCAAAATCTTGTATCAGGGTCCTAATCTTCCACTTCCTACTCATTATTTATTCATTAATCTATGTTTTTTTAGAAGTGATGCTTAAGAGATCTAACAAATATATAAATGGGGCGGTTTAAATCAATATATCTACTTCACATATTGATTGTCAACTTAGTAGGTGATGTGCTTTCCATTGAAAAAGATATCCATATCCGGATATCGAAAATTATGGGAAAAAATCAGAAAGACAACAAATGCAAACAAATCGGATGGTAACCCGATAATCAGGTAAATGATTTATTCCCTTTCGCGTAACATGTTTCTATTAAATCAAGTGCCTTGACTGATAAATTAATAAAAATATGAAATGTCCTACATTTTAAACTATTTGTGCACGTTCACCAGCTGTCCTTAGGATCAAACATATTACAACATTAGTCATGTTCTGATATTACATTCAGCCTAAGAATTAAACAAATTTAAGCACCAATATAGAAAAAGAATTGCATACCACAATGTTGAACCCAATAGATATTTCTGTCTGTCACTCTATATTATTTATCATCAATATTTTTGCTGTTTTGAAAGAAACCATTTTTGCGTAGCATACTGTTTATCAGGTGAAATACAATGAACGGTTTCTTATACTTCGCGTTAAATGCCAGCTTGGTAATAAAGCATTGCATTGCGTTACTTAATTTGGTAAATTCATTTTACATTTAAGGAAGTTGAATTAATCTGGCATTGACCAAAATGTTGAAGTAATTAAATTACCACATTCTTGCAAATGCCTATAATAAAGTGAATGCTTTGCGATTGGGAAAAAGAAACACTGAGAAGACGAAAGTCATTTGCACACCATTTCTGCTCTAAGGTATAAATTCTTTGCTTATTTATATGCGGCTATTTTCTACATTTGGCTCAAATAATTGAGCTAAATTATTATGTCATTTCTACTTGATGTTCAAAAATAATAATTTTCCGACTATCGATGGATCAAATAAATAAAGAAGACCCAGATAAGAGCTATTTGTGAATGGCAATTTATCTCCACTTGTGGAGGATGTTAGAATCCCTCCATATATATAAAATGAGCTTCAGACCGTGGAAATTTGAACCACCACATAGCTTCCAGTTTTAACACTTTATTTTTAAAGGATTTTTTTTCTTTTTATTTACCAGAACATTCTTTGTTTTAAATATTTGATTTTTTAAATTGTGCGCTTTTTGAGTTTGTAGTATCTCAACTTCTGACTGGTTCTAAAAATTTTGTCTGCTACTTTTTAACATTTCTTTGATCTAGTTGAACAGAATGAGACATTACTTGTGAAGCTAGACAAATTACAGACTGATGTTCAACCATGGATCGAATTGGCCGATTTAACGGTGGAAGGTGATATGCTAGTTAAAGATAAATCATCTGGTGAGGAAATACTAAATATATTAGCAAACGAAGTTTCAGCACGTATTAGCAAACAGGATCAATTAGTCTTATTTAATCTAGATGAAGATGCCGATGTAAAAGACGTCGAGAAATTAAATACGTTAATAAAAGAAGAAACACATGCAGCTATTACTAAATGCTACAGGGTGGGGAAACGAGCTGATCGTCCAAGGCCTGTAATTGTCAAATTATCAAAAAGGCCAACAAATATGCAATTAGAATCGATCAATAAAAAGAAAGAGGAGAATTTGAGCTTTCACAGCATATTTATTGGACGGGACAAAACGTTCCTCCAACGGAAATTGGCAAAAGTAAAAAAGTTAAAGAACAATCTGGAACGGAAACCGCCAATGTCTGATGAAGCTGTTAAACGGACTCAATCGAGTGTGACTGCATCATCAAAAAACGATGTATCGTTATTAACTGTTGTGGACAGAAAGGGGAAAGGAAGTATGGCCTCGAGGCCCGTGAAAAGAATAGTAAAGAAGCCATCAAGGTTGAATCAGTAAAAGTGGACACTTGTTTAGATAAGTCGCTATCTACATTTACTCTATTTTATGCTAACTCTCGAAGTGTTAAAAATAAGAACTTTTTACTGTGTAATTTTATAATAAGTAATGATTTCGACTTTATAATATTATCCGAAACTTGGCTTAACAAGGACATTAAAAACCATGAATTTGATATTCCTCATTATTCTTTATTCAGAAAGGACAGATCGCTGGATAAAAGAGGTGGAGGAGTACTCATTTATTGTAAATCTGTATTTAAGGCGAAAATTTTACATACTAGTGATGATAATGCTATCATTGATTTCTTATCTATACAATTTGATAATCTGATCTTAACAGCGGTTTACAGACCGCCGTATGCTACTTTATTTGATGATCAAACATTTACCAATTCTTTTCAATATATCTTTGATTGCCATGGCTATAATGTAGTGGTAGGTGACTTTAATAAGTTACAGGACTGTGAATTATCCAATTTTTTTTCTAACCATGATCTAAAGCAGATTATAAATGAATCAACTAGAGGTTCGCAATGCTTAGATCATGTATATTTAGAAATTGAAATGGTGAAATCGCACAGTTATGAAGTTGTCAATTATTTCAAAGAATTGGACCATAAACAAATTATTCTACAATGGAAATTCTTGAGTGGCATAACACAGAAACTAAGTTATGAAAATGCACACATGCACTGTTCCAGAATAAACTGGAATTTCTTTAGAGATTTAAGCATATTGATAGATTATGAGAGTTTTTGTTTCTTGAATACTGATGAATTTGTTTCTTCTGTTTCATCGTTATTATCTGTTTTATTTCAGGCATCTACGTTTACGGACATTATACCGAAACGGATTAATAGGAAATTGTGTAAACTAAGAATTAAACGAGACAATATAATAAAGTGTAGTCTTATTAACAGTATTAAACAAATGAGGTTAGATTCCATTGATAACGAAATTAATTCATCACTGCTAATAATTCGTCAAAGATCAGAACGAATTATTTTGGCCAAAATGAAGAGTAATCCTCGATTAGGATTTAAACTCCTCACAGATTACAGTAAATACAAGGAAAAGTTAAAGCTTATACTACCTGTGGATAAAACTGAGTCTGGATTTCTCTGTGAATTGGAGGAAGTATTTGTCAATTTGATATGCAACCCACAGAATGAGAAATCTTTTATAGAACTATCAGATCCTTTAGGAGGCCAGGAACCAGGACTTGTTATTGACAGTGATGAATTGATAAAATTGATGTTAAAAATCAAATCAAAAAAACAAAAAGATCACCTTGGTATTTCGATTGATAATTTAATTCAATTACCCTTAACATTTAGAAATGCACTCTGCAACTTTATAAATAGAATTTTGAATGATGGGAAATTACCAATTGATATATTAACGATTGTAGCAAAGCCGTTGCCAAAAGTTAGTAAGCCAACGTGCGCCAGTGACTATAGATTAATCTCTATTATCCCTTCGTTTTTGAAGATAATAGAACGATTGATACTTGATCATTTAGAACGTATGTTACCGGCTGATTTTGACTTATGTCAACATGGCTTTACGAAAGGTAGATCGACAACTACCAATATGCTTTCCATGTGGAAACATGTAATCACATTAGACGAGAATAATTTAGATGCATTAATTGTATTTATAGATATCTCAAAAGCTTTTGATTCTATATCTTTTGATGCTATTTTGAATGCGATTAGTTTGTTGAATATTGAACCGAATATTTTTAGATTACTTAAATACTATCTATATAATCGAAGAATGAGTATTCAAGTAAATGATTTGATATCAAAATCAAAACGAGTAACGAGTGGAGTTCCACAGGGATCAAGCTTGGGGCCAATTTTATTTAAAATTGTATTAGCAAATTTGGAAACTAAAATCCTTAATGGTCGAGTTTGCAAATTCGCTGATGATTTAAAAATAATCTTCCCAATTGATCCAAAGAATGTCGAATTCTCCAAAAATAATGTGACTTTAGATTTGTATGATTTGAGTAAATATTTGTTTACACTAGGGCTGAGAATAAACAATAAAAAGACGAAAGCTTTAAAAATAGGGAACAGAACAAACTTTCATTATGTTTATTTTCATGATGCAGTTATTAATGATGTGTTTGAGATTAAACTTATGCAAGAAATTAAGGATTTAGGCATAACTATTCAATGTACAGCTTCTGCTGAGAGACATATTGAAAGTATAGTAGGCAGTGCCAAGAAAAGATGGGCACTAATAAATCGAACTATTTTATCAAATGATATAAAACTTCAAATGTATATAATATGGATTAGACCGGTATTAGAATATGCTGTCGCTACCTGGAATCCATTAAAAAAAGGATTGTCTAATAAGATAGAAGCTGTACAAAGAAAAGTTGTGAAACATATTAGTCCTACTTCTTGCACTATATACGCCTCTAGATTACAGTTTGCGTCATTGCAATCTCTGTGGTTTCGGAGGATGTGTTATTGTATAAAAGTTTTCCATCTGAACCAGTGGACTGGTGCCTATATGACTCCGATAAGGAAGAGTCATGAAATTGGAACTAGATCTGGACATATGGCAATATCTCCTCCTTTTGTGGGGAATGTAGCGAGCAAGTTATTCTCTTTCTCGAAAATCTACAAAATTTATAATCAATTGCCGAAGGGGCTTAGAGAAATGCCTCCATCTAAGATGTCTATTAAATCTATATTTACTGAACTTGAAAAAGTCTGCAATCCTGCTGATATCTTTTATTTTTTTGATTATGATAATACTTTCTCATGGTTGAATAAGAGACAAGGATAATTGTTATCGGAAACAGATTTTATTGAGATTTTATTTCCAAGTTTTGTATTATTATAATTGAAATGTTATGCACTAGATCTTCAAATTAGTTAACATTACATACAATCAATTGCTAGTCATGGTTCTCAATTTTTGCATAATGTTACACTCGAATTATACCTTAATTGTTCCTAATTTGGTGATGTATATATTATTCTTTTCAGTCGAACTTTCTGATATTGACATATTGTATTGTACAACTAGTGAGATATACCTATCTACACGAGATGAATTGCACAAATATTGTGATGTGATAATTATTTTAATATATATTGTACAATTTCCAATTTTATTATTTGATGGAATATGTGTGGTTTGAATCCAAATAAAGATATTCTATTCTATTCTATTCTATCTCGCTCCTTGTCTGGTATTGTAATTATGGTCTGCTGCATTTTAATATTTTTTCCATACTAAAACGATTATTTCATCCTTAAATATATTGCTGCATCAATTGCCTCTTTTTTCTAATATAAAAAAGAAAGGAACAGGAGCCTAGGAACAGGTATAATTATTTGTATCTTTGGTTCAAGTCTTCCAACTCTCTAGATAAATTACGGTGCGAAACAGTTTACAACTTTAATTTTCCGATTGTCAAACAGTAAGTGTCGATTTAATTGTTATCTCCTATACTCATGGATACCGATATTAAATTTCGAGGACACAAATATGTTAGTGCAGGACATAGCGGACTTGAACTTAAATGACGCAAGCAATAATATAAGCATATCAGACTCTACTGTGAATTTTAGGACTTCCAGCGATCTGGCATCTATGGGGCTCACAGACACGAATAGGTTAGGGGCCTCAACAAAATTTGGCGACCGCGCCAGTCCAAGAATATTAAGTCTACCACAGTATAAGTAAGAAAAACATTCAAGTTGGGTGGGAGATGCACAAATGATATTTAGTGCTTATAATATCGCAGAAGGCGTAGGGACATCAAAACCTACTGAGTCTAACGTGTCGGCAGT
>JAQBSW010006115.1:0-51394 GCA_029291075.1 Eudiplozoon nipponicum
ATGCAGTTTTAGTTAAGATAATTTTTTTTAAATTCAGATAGAGCACGAAAAAAGAGATGTGTTGTAAAGAAAATGTTGTTAATCAATATTCGTTTTTCAGAATGAGGAAAATTAGTAGATTTGGATAATTGCTCGCAAATCTACCATTGATGTTTACGATTGAATATTTCGCCAATAAAACGTGGAATCAATTTTTGAAAATATAGAATCTACCATGGGAATCCGAATTTTGAATATCTTTAAAACTAAAGCTATAATTTAGACAAATAAAATTCCAAAGCATAGTTTCAATATTAATAACATTGTTGTTGCAATGGAAAATATTGTCAAAACGGAATTAATTCTTTATTTATTATTATACTATTCATCTGCAAAAATTAAATAAATCTCGTGCTATTTACAGATAGACTGATGAAATAAAATAATGCCGTATGTTCTGGATTGAAAAAGTAGGAAATTAATTGGGGCCTACAATTTGATTGAATTCACAAATTCAGTGGATGGAAGCATAAAGGTATACTATGACATATATATATATATATATATATATATATATATATATATATATAACTATTTATACAAATTATAAATATATGAACTTTAGTAAGGGAAAAAATTTAAGTTTAAAATTATCTAATCAATAAAGACGTCGGTAAAAATGCAAAACGAAATTAAATTTAGTGTTTTCACCTTAAAATGTGTAAAATAATAATTTTCATTTATTTTTACAAAAAGAAAATTTATAGAAATTGACTATAATTTATAGGATATGCGTGGGTTGCATCTGGAATCCTAAACTCACTGAAGCTTCATTTTTAATTTGAGTTCGGTGATGCGGCATTTTTCAATGTTTAACTGACCGGCTCGAAAGATTAGTGCAAATTAAAATGTTTATGCGTCGCCGAATACAATGACAGAATAATCTAAGTTTATCATTTTAATTTTAGTTTAAAACGGAGTAAAAATATGGAGATCTGCACCCGAAAAGGTTAAAGTTTAAAATTGGCTGTATTTATAAAATATAAATTCTACAAATTCGAATAGGAAAGCACGTGATAATGTGAGTCAGACGTTAGAAAAGCACACTTTAATTTGATTGGTATTTTTTGGTTGAAATTAAAAAATCAACTCTCGTTTATTGATTAAGGTGGAGGAGGAAGTATCATGGCCACAATTAAAAATTTCAGCAAAATGGCGTGTGTTTTGCAATTACGAAATAAGTGGCTCGCGTTAAACAAACCTATCGACGCTCTTTACTTTTATTTGTCACATGGTGGTAGCCAATTATAATTGGTGTGCTATGACTATCGGTATTTGTTCTATTCGTGAGTTCATTTGAAAAATATGAAGCAAGCACTTGTATTTAAACCGAAAATTGTAACGTTGAGTTAGAACACGGGTGGCTGAACTGGAAATTGAAATCTGAGAACGAAATCCGTACAAACAGCTTAACATGCCTCGAAATGTTCCATTGTCTTTGTAATTTGTTCTTTTATCCACCTAAGCTTGTTTGAACGAATTATTTGGGCTCAAAACCAAATCAGTGCTTATTCGGTACGGAGAGAAATGTTACGACAAACATCTTTTCTCGTTTGATGCGAAAATCTGTACAATTTAAAAAAGAAGCATAATAAATTTTATGATTTTTGTTTTAAAATATATTCAAAACACATGTATTGCAAACTCGCTTTCTATATGTCAATCTTTAAAATATATACGAATGCAGCTAAGGTATTGTGTATTTGTGAAAATAAAAAAAAATATCAGTAGAGAAAGAAATTTCCAATTCTACTATTTATTCAACGTTTATAGATTTTTTAAAAATTACATTGCATTTGGAATTTCTATTCTTTTTTATTAATGTTTAGGTATTATTATTGCTCAGTAGAGATTGGCACATCATATATTAGGAAGTACCTCCAAGGGTTACTTTATACATTTGCAGACGAATTGTTATATTGTATAGAAAACAAATTCAGATCAAATCTATAATAAAAAAATTAACTTTACTGCAGAAGCAGCACTGAAAGAGATTTTTAAATATGGGAGGATGCCAATCTTATTGGAATTACTTTTGATAAGAGCAGTCTGAATGTGTCAAAGGCTCACGTATATAATAGATGAGATTTAAGTCAAATAAATTAGTAAAAAATGAAAGGATACGTTTTAAACAATAATTAATATAAGAGCCAAAATTCATTTACCAGACACGTGGTTCTGTACTCAAATTTTAGATCTTTTCTAAAGAGTAATCTTATTTGGTTACTTATAAAATTGTCGTTCCTCGTATTTCAGTACACGTTCGGTTCACTACTACGCATTAAATAATTTATTTCAAATTAGGGAACTAGTGTATTGTAGTTACTTTCTTGTTTTAGAAGATGTATATATTTTTTTCAAATTCTACACAGAAATATCTTGGCATTAATATAAAAATTAATTATTGAAGGTTTGCTATTCTTTTCATACCTAATTAATATTCGTGAAACATTATTTTATTCGTTATACTTTCTATTTGACGTTCACAAACAACGCGCATTTGAGATATTTGCTCATACGTATGCTTGCGTTCGTCATAAAAGAATCTCTGTTTTAAAATTTCCTCATTGTTATTGCTATCCGATCTCTATTTCCTTTGGCCCATAAAGCCTAAATCGACTAATTCTTCAACAATAATTGATTGCGAGGGTGGTGGTAACAATTCTTTAAATGAAGTTTGCTAGCTTGAAGTAAACACCAATCCCATTATATTTAACCAGTCGTCGAACAATTGGCGGTAGTTTTGTTATGTTGTTCGATGACTGGTTAAATACAATGGGATTGGTGTTTACTTCAAGCTCACAAACTTGATATACTGAGACTAATTCTTCATCGACTGAGTTAACTTAAACACGGCAGAATTCTACAGCACTTAAGGGTTTGATAAATGAAATTTGGTTTTTAACTAAATTTTCAAGTTTTAACATAGACTGAAAGGATACGCTCGTATTATGAGTCCTTGTAATGTAAACTTCAAGCAATCAATTTTCAATTTCGTGTCATAGTTACTAGTAAAGGACAAATCCTTATGAATGTAATAATATGTATAAACGTATGTTAACGGTATAAATATATAATATATTTATAATAATAATAATAATAATAATAAAATGTATAAATAAGTAAAATGCTTTTCACCAAATAGACTTACTTCGTCATTATTGAGCACTCAACAAGTAATTACTATAATTGCAAAGACAAGATATCGAACAAAGTAGCATTTGGCTTAGATTATTACAAGTCGTTCTTTATGCTAACTGTCTAGCAAATATTAATAATAATAAAAATATTTTAAAATTATTCAAAATTCTTGAACACGTTTCCTATCGATATTTTACTATTGAAATATTATTTAACTGAAATTTCGGCTGCAAAATTTTTTTCAGGCAAGACGTATTATTGCAGCCAGACATAGTGACTCTTTGAGTGACAGACTGGTTAATTAATTTCATAAAAATTTTAGCGTTATAATTTCAATGCCCACTATCTAATGTATGCCAATTTAGCTTTTGCTGTAAGCACATATTTTGGATTCTTATTGTCGGATTCCAAGCAAGAATTTTTAGTTTTTATTTTCTGACCAGCTGAGTTTATGTAGATTTCAACTTTATTTTAACCGCCCAAGTTGTAATCAGTATAGATGTTTATTAGATCTTACTACTATTACTTTTTACTAAAGATAGACTTTTAACATATCCTTACTACTCTACATGGAACTACAAATATTTCCGATCTTTCTAACGATTCAATTCCATGGTTCTTATTTGGAAAGATAAATGTTTAAAGAAAAAGATTGTTTCCACATAATTCTTATATAGCATTTTAATGCTGCAGGTTCTACTCCGTTAAACACATTTTGGAGTCCGGCATTACTATAACCAACTAACCACTCTTCATCCTTCCTTCTTAATATACTTCGAATTATGTTTAAATTTACTTATGACATTCATCATTTTTTACTATTAGCTTAAATATTTACGCATTAGCAAAGAATGTGTATCGAAGACTACCTTATTCATTAGCAATATATTTTACGTGTGCCAGTTAAATATTTCTGCTATTCATGATTTAAAGATTGCATTTTCGTCAAATACGGATTATTTGACCTGAAAGTCAGAAATATATCATAGTAAGAATCTTGCTTATAAAAACTTCCAATTTTGCCTATATCTAATTTTTTGGCGTCAAAAATTGCTAATTAACATATGATTACTTCTTATTCGATATACACAGTTCATTCACCTAATTACCTAAGTTGAAGACGTTTATCTTCACCATTTTGGATAACTTAATTTTTATTCAGGAATCGTGCATAAATTTTTGGCTTTAAGGGCGTAATTTCTAACAGATTTGCAACACCAATAAAGTTATTCTAAAACGCTATTTTAATTATAAAATAAACATAAGCCAAGCATCAACATTTTACATACTTCTAATGAAACGGGTGTTCAACCAGGAAATGCTGCTGACTTCACAATGCTTTAGGGGCTGGAATATTGGTGTACATTGATTCAACATCCAGATTTGACAACTAAAATATTTGACTTAATTTCCATTTACCGTTTACCTCAACCAAACTGTGTATTATCAAATATAGATTGCATGATTGGAAGTGCTAGAGATAAACAAATATTCTCATACAGCTGCACAATTTATTCTACTGTACTACATCATACAGCCTGGGAGCGACTGTATATCTTTTTATTGGAATATTGTAATATGAAGTAAGGCACGAAATTGAGAAATATGAACCAAATTATGCAGTTATAGGTCACAGAAAAGAGTTAACAACAAAGGATTTTTATGAAATTGTGTATTAGGTATTGCGAATCTAATGATATTTAATATATACAAAACCTGTAACGAGTTACAACATAATAATTCGTTGCTAGGTTAAAAATCTCCAAATTGGAGAATAGCAAACATCTCTTAAATCCTGTTACTCCAGCAAATCTGTAAAGTCTTGCCTCAATTGATATCAGTTACCTTATGTCATGGTAACCATTACATTATTGAATAAAACGTGTATTAGTCATGTAAAATTTGTTGCGAGAAATTAGAGGTTTGAAATTGTGCATTATGTATTGCGTAAAGGGGAATAAAATTAGTTCGAAGATAATCAAAGGAAAATACCAAAATCGACAGGATCAAAAATTATAATTAAATTCACAAATGTGTATTGTGCACACTGGCAACAAACCAGTGGAAGCCGATACTACGTCCTATATACTTTATATATTTGGTCAAGTTATGTCGGACAAGTAAATAGTACAATATGTTATATTAATGTGCATTCAAGCAGTAGAGTAGTTAACTTCGTGTAATGACTTCGGAATTGCGAACTCAAAGTCAGCTGACTATATTTAATGTATACTCCGTTTGTAAACAGTGGCAGCACAATGGCAGACAAAATAGAGGTAGATTGAATGAAGTAGACTTCTGGAAATATCCAGTATTAACGGGTATCCTGCCAAGTTACTAAATGTACATATGATCTTGAACGAACATTGGTTGCACGGGTGTTGATAACAATTATTAAAATCAAGGTTGCGGTCTTGATATAAACACCTGACCCATTAATTACTTACATATGTCAGTATAAACTAAGAATTGTATAGCGTAGAAAAGGCAATTCATCCAGTAGACCGGTTTCGTCCTTATTGGGAACTCATCATGTACTGGCCAGAATTTGCCGCGGACACGATTCGAACCTGGGAACGGCTGCTTCGGAATCTGGTGCTCTAACTGAGCTATCCTGTCAGTATAAACAAAGAATTGTATGGTATAGAAAATGCAATTCATCCAGAAGACCGGTTTCGTCCTTATTGGGAACTCATCATTTATGATTTTGTTAGTAAATTAGATGTAAACTGGATTGACGTTAAGTATGATTGAATAAAAAGGAAATCGTAGGTTCTTGGAAATATCTATTCCTTTCAAAGCAGGGAAATAGCATTTTTAGCATCAAAATGATATATTCGACCTGTTTAAAGAAACTTGCTTACTAGTTGCAGTGAACAACGCAATCAACAGCGTTAAATTGAAAGTTTAGAAACGACGTTGTTGTAGTAAATTCAATTTAAGAACTGTAAACTCATGTAAGCTGGTGAAGAGAAGACAGTACAATATGCAAATAAGGAAATGATATTAAATAATATCTTGTAAGTTATAAAATAGAGATGAAGCACTTAATTAAGAAGTGCCTATCATGTGTGTGGCGACTTTGTGCTGTGAGTTATACTGAGTCAGAAGCTGATCCTGGTAAAAATTCTCGTAACGTGCCGTGAAACGCCCAGTAACTATGTACATTAATTAAGAATGAACATATTACGTCGTACATTTAGACGTAATGGAAACTCGGTGGTTTTCAGTTTGGAAGAAAGCACTGGAGTTAATCAGTAATCCTTAGTTAACAACTACGGAACATAAACTTGACCAAATTAAATTGGACATTGTCGACGCATATCAATCTTTGGTCCAAATAGATTGGTTGGATATAGTAAAAATTCTATTGAAATAAAATGTAAAGGTGACATAATTTTAAAAAAAGCTCTAGAAAGATCGATATTTTTTATTTGGAACAGTGCAATATTCAACGTTGGTAAGCGAAGATGACGAAAATAGGAATCGGAAACTCGCTCAAGCAAAGTAGTTCAAACGTTGGATTAGAATTAATTTTGGGAAGGTAGAAGAAATTTAATTAACAAACTCTTAACAAATTTTTTGGATTCGTTTTAAATATTACCTTTCCCTAACATTATGTTTAAGTTATATATAAAGCAGGTAATTTTCTAAAATTTCTTTATTGACCATCAGTTATATGAAGCTATCAGCTTAACCAAATTTACTATTCTACTAAATCTTCGGTATCGACCCAGACAGCATTATGTAAGTTGTGTATTTAAGTGAACTTTCTCGCTTTCTTTCCAAGGAGGTCACTCAAAAATTCATAATTTTACAAAGGAAGTGTAAATCAAATATTCTAACCTATGCAAGAACAAATTGGTTAAAAGTCATCGTAGTTTTACTTCGATGAGCGTAAACACGAAAGAAATCATTGTTTAACTGATCACATCACGATCCTAAGCTCACACATACATGACATAGTCTTACCCAGTGAATAGTCAATTCCTTTTTTTGAGATCACTGTAAACTCACTTAGATGCGCGCAAACATGTAGGTAATTATATATGACTGAATATTTGTCAGTGATATGCACATTCGCTCAAAATTACACAACGCACACTTGACTAGTTAATTACGGATATGGTTAAAACAACTTTTCACACTTGTAACAGCTTAAATTAATTCGCCTAAATTTTGTACAAAATAAAATTAAAATTTAATACGCTAAACCAATGAGAACGCGCAACCTTCTGATGTCCAATTACGTGCGAAGTCGCATCTATATATACGCGACGCAATTATTACGCAGCACATTCTGCTCTGCTCGCTACCTGTGATTGCTGTCACTTTCTCAGGTGCACTGACTATCTACGCCGGCCATCCTGCTTGCGTTTAACACGATTTGAAACTAATTCGGCTAGTCTTCGTTCACGCCAATCTTCTTGGTGTTGCGCATCCAGTTATACGTAATCGATCATGTATTAATTGCGTTTCTAGGTGTGCCAGCAATCTCTGTGTTGCAGCAGACCTTCAAAAATACTAGTCATATGATTCAAAAAGCCACTAACAAATGCTGTTTCGTCAATTCTACTTGGTAAAGTGCATCAGCTTAAAAGATCACCAACTGACGAAAAAGAAACAAAGAGTTAGTGTCTATAAGGACTTCTGCACATCATCAATCTACTAATGCTCACTAATTCTAAAGGCATTTACCAGTGAATATCTTCAACGCCCAATTAACGGCCATCAAATCTAAGTACTCACTTCGGATCCTTTTTTGTCTTATTCGTAATGCTGAACGGCATTTTAGCCTGATCATTACAGACTTAACTTAATAATTTTGATATTTCCTGGTGCGTTGAGATTAGCTTTGATAAAGAGGTTCAGAAGAGACGCCAAAAAATTTGGAGTCCAACTGTGGACAGGGGACATAAAAAAATAGCTGCGCATAACACAGTTCACGTAATTGACAAACGTTTTAACGGAAATATAATTAATTATGCTAAATACTACGAGGAGCTTAAAATATATTGCAGATAAATTCTATTTAAGAATAGTTATATCGAGAGATAAATTTGAAAACACCTACCGCCTTCAGTGATGCCTGTGTTTCTTCTAACCAAGGCCTCAAAGAGTGTAAATGTGAGCATATCTTATAGGAATTTAACTGAATGCATAAATTTTAAAATATGTTCATATTAGAATGATGTGTTTTTAAAGCATTCCTATGGGTACGGTTTTGTGTCTCTCAACACGACACATACAAGCTAATAATAAATTATTTAAAATTAAAATTGTCATATTAAGAAAGTTACTTCATGGCATAATTATGCGACTTTGTAGCAATCTTTATTTGATTCTAAAAGTGTCAGTAATGTTATATTGCAGATGGTTCTGAACAAAAAATATGATGGCATAAACATTTTAAATTGATTTATTTTAGAGAAAACGTTCTTTTTGAAAATTTCGGAAGTTTTGAAACGCACTCTACCAGCGCACTGGCGATGATTTTTTTGCTATAAGAGACTCATTCCTCTGCATCGAACCACATGTTTTCAATATTATAATTTAAAAGGACATTTACGTATGTAAGCTCAAATTCATATAAACTTAAATGAAAACTAAACAGAAGAATAAGAGAGAAAATAAGAAATCTCTACAAGCTCTAATTTTTTTCAAAAATAAAGTAAATTTTAAAATATTTCCTTTACTTACTACTCAAATCCATCATCCCTTGGTGCAACAGAGCGCTAAAAGTGAAAATAAAATAAAATTGGTTGCACTATTATTTGAATCAGTTATATTATTCCTGAAATTATACATGTAGCATTTAAATGGAACATATTGCTGAGTAGAAAATTCAAAAAATATTAAATTAACAACAATATAAATAATTATTGAGAAAATTTACTCCAATTAAAAGTTTCTTATGAAATATATTCGTACTGACTTAGGTTTTATTACTTTTCATCACAATAAATCTTTTAAAAGCTGTTGTGAACTTTGAATTTGATACAGTGCATTCATAAGTTTAACCTTTCTTTTGGTATTTAGTAATCCAATGTCAAGCAAGTTATTCATAATCGATAAGCATGTTACGAAATTACGGATCTTAGTCGTTCCATTCAAGTATTAATTGGACATTTGGCGAATATAATATTTCCAAAAAAAGTAATAAAATATTTTATAATTAACATAAAAAAAGAAAATAATAATCTAGGGTAACTAAATTTGTAACTGAGTTATTAACAATTACCGTATATTCCTACAACAATAAGTTAGTTTGAACTTTGTGTTTAAATGGATGCCACATGAGCTCCACCCACAGGAAAAAAGAACTAACTGTGTTACATTAGTTAGTATATAATCGAAAATTGTGTGTGAGTAGCGGCAGGGTGGCTCAATGATTGGAGCACCGGATTCCGAAGCAGACGTGCCCAGGTTTGAGCCTTGTCCGCGGAAAATTCTGGCCAGTGCGGGATGAGTTCACTATTTAGATTAAACTGGTATACTGGACGAATTTCTTTTTCTACAGTATACAATTATAAGGTTATACTGACAAATGTATGTTCATAATGGTTCAGGTGTTTATATCAAATCGCAACCTTGATTATGGTAAATGTTTAAGGGGAAGTTGGATACCAATAAAAGTCGTACACTGCGCCTTTTTGATAATGAAGCGAAAAAATCACATTCCATTATGTTAGAAAACGTACTCTCAAAGTTTGTAATGCAAACAGTTCTAGTACTCAAGACAACGTCTTAGTTGATTGTGGCCGGCTTAAGATATAATTTTTAGTGAGCACAAGCGGAATTTTAACGTCCGTTTACTTTTAAATAATTTAGATAAAACTATAATTTGTGCAAAGCTGAATATTTAAATAGGACATGGTTTCACGTCCGGTAAGACGAAATAAGTTTTATCAAAATTGATCACCTGGATTTGAAAGTAATACAAGTATGATTTTGGAAGTGTTACAAAATTATGCAAAACCCTCCGCTAACATGTTAAGATTTAAATTGGATCATATATACGCATAGTGATAATCCTGCTTACGAGGATTATTCTCGAATGCATACTGAATATATTAGTAGGCAGAAATATGACTTTAAAACGTAGCAGTCGCAAATAAAACTGACTTATCTAAGATGCCTGCATCGAAAATTTTGTGTAAACTCTATCAAATTTTTAAACGATGAATCTAATTGCGCAGTGCTGTCCTTCTTGTTGTTGATTTGACCGCATTTTCCTTGTGCGGGACAATTGAAAGCACTCTTAGGTCGGTAGAATCTTGAATTTAGATCATTTTCAGGTGAAATTTTACTTGTCAATTTTCATACTTGAACATTAATGTTCATATGCAATATTGTGTCTGATAATTTGGCTTCTAAATAACAATAAAAATTTCAGTCACATTTAAGAATTTAATGTATGAGGTTTCTCAACAAATTATAAAATTCTTCGGTTTATGAAATAGGTTTTAATGCTTTTTTCAAAGCTTAACCTTGCTTCAGTAAGCTGTCCTCATACATTACAATAACAACGATGGTAAATCGGAGCGGCTGTGCGAGTAAACTAGTTATCATACTTTGCATTATTTTACGTTCTATTTGACCTTATCTGTGTGTGGCATTTGTGGAGTGACATTTCTGTTTTATAACAGACACTCGACTAATGATTGTCCTATTCCAATGCAATTGACTTATTCCGCCATGCTGTCTGTCATACAAATTTAGAGTTTGCATTGTTCTAGGGTCGCGACAGAAAAACGCTAGCATTCGAATTAAAGTCTTGATAAATGTCAAATATTCCTTCTTCTAGCTGACACAACGAGATTCTTTTGATTTTTCGTATATTTTATAATACAGATTAATTACGCAAAATTGCGTCATAAAGTCTAAAGATAAAAACCTTTGTTTTGTAAAACTGCACGTTCATATATTTAAACGAACATTGGTTGCGCGGGAAGTGGTAACAATACAATTGTTAAGGTAGTAATCTTGATATAAACACCTCACGGATTAACTAAATACATTTTTCAGTATAAACTAATAATTGTATAGTTTAGAAAAGGCAATTCATTCAGTAGACCTGTTTCATCCTTATTGAGAACTCATCACGTACTTATTGGTTAGAGCATAAGATTCCCAAGTTTCGAGTCCTGTTCGCGGTAAATTCTGGCCGGCACATGATCAGTTCCCAATAAGGACAATGCAGATTTACTGGATGAATTGCCTTTTCTACACTAAAAAATTCTTAGTTTATACTGACAAATGTATGTACCTAATGGGTCAGGTGTTCATATCAAGATCGCAACTTTGATTATAGTAAATTGCACATTCGATAGTGTAAACTAACGCTTTCAAAATAAGACTGTTTAGACACGGTATATCAATCATTTTCAAAATGCTTAATAGTAAGACCAAAATAAATGCACATTTCATCATATATTTTGAAATATCTATCAATACATGTACAGAAGATTTGCAATAAAATTTAACAGATTCTAGTGGCCCCGCCTTGTACAAAATTTAATTTACAGATATGAAATTCTCTAACGTGGCTAAAAAGGATTATAGTTGGTACGCAAATAGCTTTTAAACGGGAAGTACTAATATGTTAGCTTGAAAAATATCAAAAAATGAGAAAAGATATACTGGCGAATATTGAAAAATCTTTTTAATTTGAAGTCTTCGAGTGGCCATATGATTGATACCTATATACTCATTCCATTTATTGAAAATATTGTTTTTTGCCTAACAAAAGCAAACTCAGGTTTTATATTTTATACCATCAAACTATACCAAGAAATTCATGCGGTAGGTTAGATAATCAGAATGGGAGGTGCCTTATCATGACATTCGCTACACATTATGCTATTACAGCCCCCCCTTAATTCGACTAATGCTGTAGCTATATAGAATACGTGGGTATACGCATGTGAATTAGACATTTATCCGGGGGAAGTTAAAAAGCGCAAAACTGAATTAAACGTGTTTGTATACCAACTGTTCTGATTTTTTTGAGGTCATCTGCATTACGCCTACGGTATTATGCAGATGCCTAACTATTTGAGCCTGAATTCTAAAGATTCAATTAATTTAATCTTAGCTGGTAAATTTAAAACAAACTTAAGCCAGTTCAAACAGATTGACATGTAATATGACGGGGAATTTCATTATTAAATTCCCGATATGGCCTCGTGTATGCAAACCATTACCCGAAGCAAAATTGATTTAAAATTTCGAGGAATATTCATAGTTTTTTTTACCTTAAGTTGAAAACCCAATCATTTTAAGCCTTATTAGCGTCTTTATAACTCAGAGCACAATTTCAAAACACAAGACAATTTTTGTAATATCATTCTAAATGATCTATTCAAGTTTATTTTAAGCGTTACTAACTATTCTTATTAATAGTAATCACTAAGATTTGGATAAGACCAAATATAATGACTTTAATAGCTCTTTCCAAAACACGAATTAGTAAAACCCTCTGCCTATATATATATATATATATATATATATATATATATATGTGTGTGTGTGTGTGTGTTGATTTAAAGCCAAATGGACATATTTTGATCTTGTCATCATAAACTCAATATTGCATCAGGTAGTCATATAGGAATAAAAATAATTTCGTCTCTGCACTTGCATGTCCATCACAAACTGTAGATTACCGACAAAATAGTAGATATTTCCTTTTGAAAAAACTGTAAATTCATACATTGATGTGTGCGAAATCTGTACAGATACAGTTAAAATCAGTTTCACCACACAATTGATAAAAACATTAGTGCAATGAAGTCCGAGCGAGAACAAACATTTCAAACAAAGAACATAATTAAATACTGTTTGTTGCGGAGAACTAATATATATGCAAGTATGTATTAGGTGTTGCGAACCTAGTAGCAAATTAGTTCTGTTGTGACCAGAAGGATAAACCAAAGACAGAATGAACGGAAAGTATAATCTCATGCACATTCATTTCGTGCTTACTGGCGACTTATCAGTAGGAGCTGGTATTACACCCTTTAACCACTATATATTTCGATGCGTAATGTGGGATAATAGGATGGCGCAATCTCTCAGGTGAATGTGTAAAAATGCGACTTCAACGCTAACTCACTCTATAATATATATATATATATATATATATATATATATATATATATATATATACCGAGTCTGTATATATATTGCCTATGTATTGCCTACAATTCATTTATCATTATGAATAAAAAACAATTAGGCAGAAAAAAATTAATCATTTTGTTGAACTACATTTGAAGGTAAATTGAAATAAATTTTATTATTAGAAATAGTAATAGAGAAATATTATAGAAGCCATTCCAAATTAAAGAAAACAGTGCAATATTTCACAATTAAGTAAAAGACAAATGTGGCGAATAAATTATAAATGTATAGAGTTATAAATCACGAAGAATTATATGAATGCGATTCATGGAACAGCGAAATAGTAATAAAAATATACGTTTTGAAAATCAAAATCTCTTGATAGTGCAATCAAAATACAGAAACGAAAACTAAAAAGGTTTACAAATAGAAAGAATAGTATAAACATTCTTTCCATCTTTATAATCTTATGTATCTAAATTTAAAATATTTTACACAAATATCCATCTAAACTGGTAGATAAACATGGGTCTCATAAATGAACCTGGCATTCAATAATATTTCCGTGGTTGTTATGTAATACTGTAATTGCCATTTCCGAACAACCTTTCCTGTCATCGCAATTGTAAAATTTTACATTGGAGATAAATATTTCTAAACTCTAATTTTGCTTTCCTTATATATGAATTGCGATTTTATCCTCGCGGGTCCGTTAGCCGTCGTGTGCTCATCATGATAATAGCATCACTACATGTGATCTAAGGTTGTCTAAGCTGTGTAACTGGTGAAATGGAATGGCTCTGGTGGTAAATCAAGCTTGAAAAGTTAATTTAACAACGATTTTTAATCCTAGTTAAGGCTATGTGTGCAAGCATGCTTCTCTAATTGGAGGCTAAAGCTATAAATAGACATTTCCCAGATCTGTGCAAGCAAAAACTATTTATTTGTTCATCGGCACTGCAGTTAAGCCTCCAAGCCCATTTTGAAATATTATTTAATTTTTTTAGTTTTATTTCTTCCTTTTTAGCATTCTTAACATATTTTATTTTTGTATCAGCTTTGTGGACAGTTTGCTCCTATTTGTGCTGAATTTATACGTGCGATTCATTTCCCCGAATAGGGCAGTTCATGAGATGAATGTAAGGGCGTTGTTGTGGTATATATAATTGGTTTGTTACATTCATAAATGACAATAATTATTCGACATATTTTGAAGCTAAATTTCCTTACAATATAAATACTCCTGAAATATTCTTAATTATAATTCTAATTAACCATATAGTATAAATAATGCAATTTTTAAATCTATGTCAATAATGAACCTGAGAATATGTTAGTGTAAACATATTGAGCATAAGATAATATATCCTCAACTTTACTTCGGATAAATGCTTACAAACTGAAAACAATAGATTCGGAGACTGGTGAAGGTATTAGAAGACATGCTATGGAACCTATCAAGGTAAATAAGTATGAAACTGAAATTAAGTTAAAGGAAATAGGGCAGAAACAAAAGTCAAATTCTTAGCAGTGAAATATAAATTTATACATATTTGATGAGAAACTGTCTGTTTCATAAGTAATTATAGATTATCGCTTCATAAAAAATTAGTCCGCTGAATTTTATATTCTTTGTCTTGGTTATACTTCAGTTTATGGAATAGAAACCATGCGAAATATTAAAGCTACAAGAAATAAATTTGGCGACATAAATGAATTTTTCATTAGAACCGGCAATATTTCCAACTGTGATAGATGAAAATAAAAAGCGCTTGCTTGCGATTCAAATAAATTAATGATTATTTTAATATGTAAGCAAAATATCTCAAATTTAAATTCATCTAATAATTCAGGGATTAGTAGTATGCTTTTACCTTGAATTGTGCATTACCCTTTTACTATATTCTGTTAGAATCTTTTGATTCTTTTGCATAGAGCTCTTGATTTTGAGGGGACTTTATTCTTCTATTTTGCTATATATGTAATGCTTTACGTACGATTATTCTTGATTTAGAATTATTAATTTTAATTTTTGTTAATTTTCTATCTGCATTTTCTTAATTTAAATATAGCACTGCTCTGATATTTTTGGTCGGATTCTATAAATATTCCTTTCTTCTTCCTTACAAAGTTTGATGGTTTTTGATTGGTAATCAATCATATTTCAAATTAACATATAATATGTTTTTCTGGATAAATGTTTATTAATTCAAACAATACATTAGGTCCTAACAGAAAAAGATTTAAAAAATGTTAATTCTGTTCTCTGCTCAGTGCTTTATTGCATGAACAGATATTTTTTTAGATATTTTGAGTTCACCTCGCGTATTTGAATATTAACACAAGAGTTAAACTAACTTTAACTCTATTTCAATAACTTACACTCGAAAGAATTTTAGAAGTTAAAATCAAATGTGAAAGGCATGCCAATAACAGTTGTATAATAAGCTGTATTTTTTATGTGTAACTAAAAGCTTACATAACATTTAACGCATAATCATACTCATATAAGCTTAAAAGTGAATGCCTTAATGTTTATGAATGTCATTGAATGTGAAAAATTGTAAAGATAGATACATTTTATATGTTCTCTGTGTCAGTTTGCGTTCTGCTTTCATGGTTATTTGTAATCTGTATTAAGCGCAATTTTTAGGAAGACAGCCGACTTAATCTGTCATATTATTAATAAGAATACTTGGCAAGATGCTGTAATATGTATTAACTGCTAATTTGTCTAAAAAGCTATATAAACAGGAAAATGATCTCTTAAAATGCATATTGAATATTAACGATTAGATCGGCATATTAGTTTTTTACTGAAACTAGTCAATTAAGGAAGACATCATAATATGGTTGTAACTTTATATGTATTTGAAAACTGTTTCTCCGATAAGAGAACTTATTTACTCACCGATATTTTATTCAATTTTCCTACTTTAGAGCTACATACCGACAATTTAAAAATAAATCCGCACTCATTATAGTTAATAAAAAATGGAATGCTCATGAATAACGCATATATAATAGCATAATGGATGATTTACTGTTATACTATGATGTGTTATACAAAATCATGAAAATTTGTACCCACACCAGAACAAAGCCTGCACGAAATATACTGCAATATTTATTCCGATATTTTATAGAAATAGGCGCAAGTTAGTCATCTTTCCTAAAATGTCAAAGGTGTATTTTTACTATTACTAATATTATTGGTAATATATTATTCTTATTACTAATATTAATAATAATATACATGCATATATATATATATATATATATATATATATATATATATATATATATATATATATATATATATGCGTTTATTTGTGCATGTGTATTCATATTTATATAAGCGTATTGAGTGCAATATTTGGATATAGGCTGATGGATATCATAATTACGTTAAATAAATAGAATAAATATATGCATCTGAAAAATGGTTTCCCTTTTTATATGGATAGGTTTACGCTCCGCCTATTTTGGTGATAATGTTTTGACAAATTTCAATTATTTTGAGGCAATTAAGCATGTGCTGAAAAACGCCACAGCATTCCAGTACATGCGAGACTGGAAGGCATATTGTTTACCCAATGCTATTGCAGACTTACACGAGTGTGAGTGGGATGGGAATCCCTAACAATACTCGTTGCACGCACACTATTCGAGAACTCGGAACGATTGGCTGCTCTTAATTTCTGCAGAGTTTTTTCTGTCTCATCTGCGCGTATTTCAGCGTCTTCCTTTTCTTTTTGTACACGCTTATATTTGGCCAAATTCACAGCTGCCAATTGTTCGGCTTCATCAACCTGACGCTTATAAACGTTCACTTTGTCCTGCAACTTGGCAACCAATTCGTTTAGTTGTGCCTGGTTGCTTTTCTCCTCTTCGATTTGCAGCTGAAGGTCTTTTAGTTTTTTATCGAGCCGTTTGGTGTTCTTTTGCGACTCTAAGTGACGGCGTTGCTCTTCTGATAAATCAGACTCCAAATTTTCAATTCGTGCCTCCAGCTGACTAACCAATCTTTTTCCACCCTTAACTGTGTTGACTTGTAAATCTTGAAGCTCTATGTTCATCTCTTTCAGCTAAAACAAACGAGTATTTGTTGACAGAATTACACAAAGGAAAATAACATTTGTTTTTTGTTCTTATGATTTCAATATAAATTGACCTTCCTTTTTAGTGTTTAACGCATATATTTCAGAGTTAACTTTAGTTTCAAGGTATATTGAGTAGACTATAGGTTAGACTGTTATAATGCAACACTAAAGCAAATAAGTCTATCTACAAGCAATCAGTATTTAACTTTCTAAAATCAGAACATCTTCTTTGGAATAAATCTATAAACGTAAGTTTTGAACTAGTGCTAAAACGCTTTATTATGGGATTTATAGCACCGTAACTACTGACTTCACCGATATTGATTGGGTCGTTAATGCGGATTTCCTCAAAATTTGCTATAATAATGGCATCCAGTCTAGACCTAATAAGCCCGTCAGAAGAAGCCATTTGTTCAACGAAAATGCTTTATTTTTAATCAATTATTTATAAAAATGTGCTCGCAGAAAGCGCAACAATTTAGTAAAACAAAATCAAAGTCACTTCTGCGGCTCGAATTCTGCTGCCATCATTTTCCTGATTGTTTCATCTTAATTGGTGCACTTTATTGAGGAATCTCTCTTGTATTCGCATCAGCTATTGGACCATTGGAGCATCCTCGGCCTCAGAGTTGGCTATTACTACATAAGTGATAATTTGTCACTATGACTGTTGTTTTTCATTATTAAAATTCGGTTTGTATCGCATTGTGTGACAAATTGGCTTTAAACGTGACTTCTGCTACATTCATAGCATATTTATGACACCTATCGTCAAACTTTCACGTCTTGATTAGAACAAACCGAGCTGCACCTTAATTTGTATTAAAAGATTGTTTATATTTCGATAGTGTCAATTGGGAATAAAAACAGTATGATGATTTTAATGGTGAAGTACTACTGAATTATTGTTTATATATTAAGTTGTAGTTGGTAACGGAGGTTTTTCATAAGCGTTGATGTTCTCTGAAGAAAATCGTAAATACGATAGACAAAATGGTGTCAAAACACGTGCAACTTCTTCCTCAAAAACTGCTCGTTGTTGTTTACAATTAGATTATAACTAAATTCTATATTCGTAGTTGGAGCAACCTGAACTTAGCTATGAAGACTTAGATTCTCTGCAAAAGCAGTATTAACACTTAAAATATGTGCCGCCTTTTAACTTCGATTGAAACAATGTTAGAAAAAATGAAATAAATAGAAATATTTACAAAAGCAATTGTTGTATTGATGTGGAACTAAAAGATTACGTTACTGATGAATAATCTATTTAAATTATCTCTCAACTAATCATTATTGATCTTAAAACATTCAACCAGTGTAATAATAGCAATCGACAAAATACAAATGGAGATTGTTGAGTCCCAAAAATTGCATACTTTTACAGCAGAAGCTTATAAAGTTATATTTTAATGTGTTGCTTGCAAAAATATGGTACTCCTGAACCGGGTGCATAAAAACACGGTGCCAAGTTGAAATGCAAAACATGCATAGGCTACGTTATGAAATTCTAAAAAAAATTAATTTCTTAACTAGCATTAGTTTGCGGCTTGAGAGAAACACCAATCCCGTCGTAAGTAGCCAGTCTCAGAGTCTCGAGTTCTCAAATGGTATTAAAAACTTTTATTCACCAACCACGCTGCAAGTCGTTCATTTTCCTGACATCTTTGAAATTTTGCAGCTGAAATTTCTAGGCAAATATAAAAGTATGCATTAGTCAGTTTACCGTCGTACCCTGTTGATAAGCATAGAAGATCAAAACTGGTCGGTCGCTTATACTGGTATGTGACTGAGGACAGTTTTGCAATATTTTGCAACTGGTTAGTTGCAATTAAATTGGTGTTTATCTAAAGTTTGCTTACGTGGTTTAAGGAATTATAAATCTATGTTACCAGACAAGAGGCAAATTTTTTCTTAGTTCCAAATACTGGAAATAATTGCAACATCAGCTTAATTTGTAGAAGTTTCCTGGCCTTTGAGGTAATGAAGGATAAATTATATATTGAAATTCTGTTCAATTTTTATGTACTTGAATACAGTGTGAAAGGGGTATACGAAATCGTAATATAACAGGGTTTTTAATTGATTCAGAATATTATAATAATTCACCTGGCATTCGAGATTTTTACGAATACGATCCGACTGTCGAGACTGGTTTTGCTCTTGTCTAAGCTCTTCTGTAAGCCGACTGTTGTCCGCTAATGTCTTCTTAACTCGCTCCTCTGTCTGATGAATCTCAGAGTTAGCCATCTCTAAGTCCGACTGCGAACAAACGGAGCATATTGGAAACAAAATATTTTCATTGTTTCTAGCTTGCAAAAAAGAAATTTTAGCTAAAAGAAGGTTTAACTGTAAATACAAAAATGTTGCAAATCACTCGTTAAAAATGAGACGAATTATCCGAAATCGATCTAATCTTTATTTAAATGGATACACCATATCCACGTGACATGTGATTCGCGAATAACTTTGGAAAAACACTTACAAAATTGCGGCCATTTTAGCTTTTAATAAAAAAACAAGTTAATCTCAATGAGCATTGATCACAAGATTTTCATGACAAAATCATTCCATCTAAGGTCGCCTTGGTTACGGTTTATAAGGATTGAAGAATTAAAACAAAAAAAATTGACCGTTCTACAAAAATGACTGTTATAGACAAATGAAGGCTATTATTAATCTAGCATTAATAATATTAATAAACATAATTTTAAATTGGGAATAGAGTTTTGTACACAGGAGTTAAAATGTTCCTAAAAATGGCAGTGCAAGATCAGTCGCCGCCGAAATTGACGTCATTTTTGTCAAATTGTTATCAAACTCTTAGACGGAGTCTTCATCTTATGTTTTAAGTCTACTAAGATGTAGTTTTTGACGTTTCACTTTGCTCTTTAGGCTCTGACGAAGCTGTTAGCTCCTCACATGATAAAGGCATTTGTTCTTCATCACTATCACAACCCGTTCTCATTGGTATCCTATTTATGAACTCAAATGCAGTCTACAATCTATCAATGAACATTGGCTAATAAATTTCCGTTATAATCAATAACGAAGAATTTCGGACTGCACTTAATTATCGGATATCTTTGGCTTCACCGTCGACTGAACAGCACATAGTGCCGTCGTTAACTCGCGATGTACACCTTCCAAAAGACCGCTACATTTATGATTGAAAGCTGTAGTTCTTCGCACATAAACTACCAGGAATTTTAATTTATCCTGAAATACGCGTGAAATAAAATCTGGAACTATATCAGAAAATACTACATCTGGAATTCAAAATCTTGCCACCGAGTGTAAAAAGAGCGCATAAGTAATGGTTTCTGCATCTTGACCAGTTAGTCGTATTACTTCAAGCCTTTTTGTATATCCATCAATTATTGTTATACAACAATAAAATCGAAGTACTTTTGGGCGAGTGATTATGTCAACATGTATGAATCTAAAACGGGCATTAGGCAGGTCAAGACTACCAAAGTCTAATTGAGACGAAAGACATTCGAAAGTTGACATGGCCGGCATTCTTTTACCCGTCTGTCAATATCTCGACAAATTGTAGGCTGAAATAGCGTTCTATTTCTAGAATACCCAGCTAAACTTTCCAATCTTTTATTTATATACATCCTGATTTATTGGGTTGATTTGTAAGTTCTTATGTGTATGCGTCTGTGAGCGTGTATGTGTGTATTGTCAAGTTCATTGAATTGCAGAGCGATTGTTCAGATCTGATCAATCTTGTTTTGATGAATTGAGATTTTACCAAGTGTTCGCTTTGTCGGCTATTACGTGTAGGAATATTTCCCCACGTCTTTTGTCTTCCTTTGAGCCTTTTTATTCCGTTTCATCATGTCACCTTGGCAACTGCGCAGGTTATGCGGATTGCATTGGGATTCGCTAATATTGTCGTGACATTATTGTGCCGGTAAACGATGGTAGTAACATCGTTTGTGCAGCTGTTTTAACTTCTTCCGTTTGTTGTCAATCCTATCGAATGTTTGCTAAAGCTGGTTTAGTGAGTGTTCAGGCTTGCCTGGATGCTAATAAATGGTTGTTGCATCATCTACTAAGTGACCAGTCGATTCAAATATCATGTTGGTGAAATATTTGAATTTTTAGGACAGGTGCTTGTTGTTTTATATAAACAGATTCTTGTATAAATAATAAGTTTTTAAAATTTTCTTTTGAAGAATTGAGATATTCGTCTAATTGTATGACTCAGAGTAAAACAGCCCTTATCCACGTGAGTAATTAATTACTTTTTCTGCCGATTAAAATTATTTTGTACAATATTGCAAAGCGATGAACTTTGTAAAGGTTATTAATTAGGGGGTCAGAATTCTATCTGGTTGGAATTAATTGCTTGTATTGTAGCCAATCGCGTGAGTGCTAAACTTCTGGAAAGAATTTTGTTCTTAAAATCATGTTTACGATCAGACGTTGAGCCAGAACTTCTTTCAGTTGCAGACACTGACTCGCTTCAAACTTCTAAGCTGATCGTGAGAGCCGGACGACAAATTGTATAGCGATGATCGAACCACAATTTATACAGATAATTCTTGGAAATTTCCGTAAAAAATTGTTAAAAACTGACAAACAAATTACTATAAATAAATTTCAATAAAGCGGTTGATAGCAATTAATGTTATTGACACTTCTTATGGGGCGAATTTCTATGTGGAATATTGTTTACATAAGGCAAACCAACATATGCGAGTAGAATATTGCAAATTGCTAGAAAATTAACATTTAAAAATTCCACAAGGCTCTGTACTTAATTGGATTACAAAATTATTACCACAGTAGTAACAACGAATCATATCTGTAACCTAACATATATTATCATTACCACATTTGCTTAAAACTGTTGTTGTGAGCATTCTGCTGTGTATATTTGTGATTATTGGCCAGATGATTGAACGGGAATTTTCGTTCCAAAACGTCGTCAGTAAAAGATGTAGAACCGCATTCCATTGGAACGAATAAAAACTCAGCACCCGATCGAACACAAAAAGGAAATGGAAATTGTGATCATTAGGATTTGTGTGAAACTGTTGGTGCAAAGCTACTACGCGCGTACGCAAAACGCGGCATTGGAAAATATGAAGCTGGCACTCCGCAATCAAATTTCAAAAAATATATTATCATTTATGAACAAAGTGTCACGGTGCAGAAAACCTATTTAAAGTTCACATGCCAAACTTTTAAGCACCGGAGTACTGCAATCTAGCTGTTAGTGGTTACTTTAAATTGTTTAAATTACAAACACTTTTAATGCTTCCAGAATACCTGATGGCTACTCATTTATTGCCATCAAATCTTTGTTTCCACATAAAGCAAGAAACGTAAAGGAAATCCATGTTGAACTTACTTGTGTCATTTTAAAAATATGCCATGCAATTACGGTAATGCCATTTACAATTCCATTCCATCGATGTCATTTTGCGCTGGCAATAAGCCATATATCAGATTTTTGCACAACAACGTACCACTGTATAATTAGAAATAATCTATTAGGTTGACATGATGACATTTCCGTGTGTCGTAACCAACTGCAGCCATATTTAGCTAAACTTCGTTTTTTTAAATTTTTTGTTTAGTTTACTTTTCGTAATTAAATGCAAACATGCCCGACTATCGTTACTTGAAAAAAACAGTTGTGACACAGATGTTTTTATTATGAAAAAATATATTTTTCTCTCCTTCATTTGAAAAGTTAGCACCAGTTTGATAAATCAAACTAATTAAAATCATTGTTAACAAATGTCCTGCTATAAAGATTTTATAACTATCTTTTAAATTTTGTGGATCACTTGTGACACAAACAACATACAACAAGACACCTTTCCTCCTATGCCTTCATGATTCGGTGAAACGAAGTTACTCAATATACGTTCAGACAATAATTTTCTGATGAAATAAATTATTTTTGAATTTTAGTTTAATTCTAAGAAAGATAGAAGAATATGTTCACCTGAGCCACCATGAAATCTGCCTCGAATTTCTTCTTTTGAGTTGTTACAGACGTAAGCTGTGCAGTGAGGTTCGTGATACGTTCTCTAGCTTCATTATTCTCCAATTCAATGTGACGTCGTCCGCGCTCCAGAACGTCGACTTTAGAATGAAGTTCGTCGCACTCACTACTGATATTAAGAAAACGTCTTTCGGTGTCGTTAAGTTTGTCTTGCAGTTGACTTACTTTTCTATTACCTTCTTCTTTTTCCGCTTGCAAATCGCGCACCTATTTAAGAAGGTTTGTAAGGAATTAATTTAAGGATGAGAATGTATGCAACACGAACTGAAATAGTCAGCAAGCAATAGTTGTTTAGTAGTCTTAATCCCGCGCAAAAAAATGGCACAAATACATGCTAACATTGTTTTGCATGGTTTAATTAACTCAGTCAACTCAGAAATTTAGAAAGTCAATCTAACTTATTTTTCTCAAATGTGTAACCAGTTTACACATGAGAGTGAACTTGATTCTTTTAAGACCGGTTGCGTCCTTATTGGGAACTCATCATGGATTGACCAGAATTTGCCGCGGACAGGGCTCGAACCTGGCCACGTCTGCTTTGGAATCTGGTGCTCTAACCACTGAGCGACCCTGCTGAACAGTGTTAAGAGCACCAGATTCCGAAGCAGACGTGCCCAGGTTCGAGCCCTGTCCGCGGCAAATTCTGGCCAGTACATGATGAGTTACCAATAAGGACTCAACCGGTTCACTGGATGAATTGCCTTTCCTACACTATAAAAATCTTAGTTTGTACTGTAAGTAATTAATGGGTCATGTGATTATATAAAAATCGCAAACTTGATTAGAATAATTGTTATCACCGCCCGCGCAACCAATTTTCGTTTAATTATCGTAAATATCTTTTAAAAGATGTATTTTCAGCAGTGTAATCATCAAATTTAACGTAACCACGATGGCGGAAGCCTTCAGAGTGACGGAACCAGTCAGCAAACCCGCATCACTCCGTTGACAATGCGTACACTCGATAATGAGGAGAAATCGAATCTTTTCCTTATTACTCGCGTACATCATATAATCACGAAATAAAATCATGGATACGTTAAATCTAATAAAAGGTTTGGCCATAAATCAAGGACATTTAAGGTACTTTAAAAACAAAATCCGACTCAATTTAATCATTTGGCAACATTGGTTATTAAAATTAGGGATACGATCTTAATATAAACATCAGTCCCATTATATACGTGTATTTTCCTTAAATGGACACAGACCGGTATTACTTTTGGCATGGAATTCAAACACGACATCTCCGATTATTAATTCCAAACATATAAACGTACCACATGGAAAAGTGATAAATTAAACAACCAATCACTGCGCGGGTAGTGTTAAAAATTATTTAAATCATGTTGGCCTGCTTGAAGTAAACACCAATCTCATTGTATTTAACCAGCCGTCGAACAACATAGCAAAATTACCGTCAGTCACATGTACTGATGCTTTCCGACCTTCCGTAATCATCATAAGAATACGACGACAAACTAACAAGCGAAGATCAAAACACTATGCATATATGTTGAAAATAATATTTGATATGCGGCTCGCACATCTATTAGTCTTGCATACATTGTACTTGACACGAAATTTTGGCTGCAATAGTGAGACCGCTATTTACATCGTCAAAATGCCACAGAGATGCTTAATCAAGTATCCTACCATAAAATTCATCACAACTTGTTGATCAATGCAACTTGACATTTAATTAGCATTATTAAAACGACCTGGAATCTTATTTTGATGAAAATCACGTAAGGTACTTTTACAAATTCATAAAAAATAATGTAATCTCTAAATCTTGTTTTGGTAAAAAGATTCACAGACACAAAATTAAATTAACCAGGATTAAAAACTATGAGTAATCTGGGTCAATAGTACCTATTAAATAATAAAATTAAATTTCTGCGTCGTTTATACTTGATCTAAATGTCTAAACCTAGTTAAAACTTTAGTATGGATGAGGTTGCGAGACTGAGATAAGCACCAAACCCGTGATGTCCAACATGTCATCCAACAACTGTTTAACTAATGCGGGTCCCACGAACTGCCGTGTCTCAAAATTATATGATTATCATCGGAGCACAAAGCCAGACTGACTAATGAGGGCAAAACTGCGATATATTTAAAGGAAAGGCAACAATATATACAAGGTTCCAACCCATAGTAGCATCGTAACGTTTTAATTGATTGGAAATTTCGGTCGCACGATTTCTATGCAGTCTCAATAAGATCATCTTTTTCATTAAGGACATAAACTACACAATTGAAATATAATCATTGCGCGAGTGATGGCAAAATTTAATTCATTGAAGTTTGCATTATTTTAAGAAATCGATAGTCCTATTTCATCTTTTTATTTGGCAAAATATTATCAAATTAGATGCACTCACATGCACTGAGGCGTTTCTAGCTTTTATGAACGTCATCTTATCAAGGTGACAACCTGACAAACGTGGTCCAAGCATTGCTTATGTTAGGAAAGCAAAAATAGAATTGCTGATTTCATGCATTATTATTTTGCTAACATTGTGCATGATTCATATATTTTGTTCGTGAATATGTGATATAATCATTCATTTCAAACAGTTGGAAATTCTATCGCAAAGAAATTGATGCTATTAGAATATTATTTGCAGTCTCAATAAACATTGGTAACCGAATCCAATTGACAAATTTTGTAGGCAAAATTGTGAAAATTTGTTACATGAAGCTGGCATCAAATGATTTCTCAATTATGATTTAATAATATAAATATACTGTAGGTAAGCTTTAAAATAATCTCGAACCTGAGTTTGAAGTCGTTTAATCATCTTATCCATTTCTGTGCGTGTTCGATTGCCTTCATCCAAGCTCAATTCAATTTCAGCAATAGTCTCCTCCAGTTTCGTTCTCGAACGAACTGCCTCAACACGACTGCGAGTTTCTGCCTCTAAACTTGCTTGCATCGATTCGACTACCCGTTGATGATTTTTACGACTTGTCTCCAATTCTTTAATTTTCTCCGCAAGACGTCGATCGAAATCGTTGCGAAGCTAAATGATGGTAAACAAGAAGAACATAAATTATTATTCTTTTTCCGACAGTGTGCAAATGACATTACCTTTCGGTTGCAGTAAGAGAATAAATAATCAGTGAAGTAACAGTGAGTCTCGTTTTTACTACGTTTCCCGGTTTCGAGCCAATTATCAGAGGCCATGTGTAACTACTCTCTTTCGACTCAAAATGGTTGACACTAGAGTAACATCCACGCCCATCATAATGTAATATATATGCAATATAATATAATAATACGTTCCCACATATTAAATCCTGTGGATGGAAAATGCAGAAACATGTCTAAAGTATTGTATAATGTATGAACAGTATCATATAAGTAGTAAATGAATGTACTGATTCACTTAAAAAACAAAAATTCTATCCAAACATATGCGTGGCAAATCTTTTCGAAATGCACGTATCAAACATCGCTCATAGTCTATTAAAAGATTTAGAGATCTCAGTTAGTAAATCAAAATATAATTAAGAGTATAAAATTATAACAATGACAATTATAAAGTCTGCATAAATAAACATGTACGATAAGAAAACTGATCGGTGCTAAAGTTAAGAAAATGTAACTCTATGTAATAAATTGAATTAGTGGCCTATCCGTGAATCAGGATTTCATATCAAAATGCTATGCGTATATACAAGGTATGGAAAATCCGATGTTGCAAAAAAAGGCAGACGGTACCATATGAATGAAGTCAAAATCGAAACATTTTCAGATTTCGCCACATGCATTTATGTAATTCAAATAGACAGGCATCAATTGTACGGGTGGTGAAGAAAATTATTAAAATAAAGTTGGCACGCTTGACATAAACAGCAATCCCATTGTATCTAATCTGACGTACAAAACAGCAAAATGATCGCACGATACACGTTTTTGGCGCGTTTATACCCACCATCGTCATCATTAGAGTACAACAGAAAACGGACTAACGAGGATCTAACCAGTAAGTATGTATTAGGTGTTGCGAACCTAGTAACAAATTAGTTCATTTGTGACCAGAAGGATAAACCAAAGGCAGCATGAATGGAAAGTATAATCTAATGCACATTCGTTTAGTGCTTACTGGCGACTCATCAGTAGGAGCCGGTATTACGCCCTTTAACCACTATATATTTGGGTGAAGTATGTCGTAGACTATACGATGTTAGCTTCACTATTGCAGGTTTGCACATTCGTCTAGGCGATTGTACTTCCTATTATTCATATTCTGCGACCAAATATATAGTGGTTAAAGGCGCTAACTGGCTTCTACTGATGAGCCGCCAGTAAGCACACGAATGTGCATGTTACCGTTCATGCTGCCTTTGGTTTATCCTTCTGGTCACAACTGAAATAATTTGTTACTAGGTTCGCAACACCTAATACATACTTGCACATATATTAGTTCTTCGCAAAAAAACAGTATTTAACTGTTACCTAACCAGTATGCAGATAAAAGACTAGGTCAATCATGTATGGGGATTTTACCCCCTAGTTGGTGCAATATCTGCTTCTACCAGACACGGAGAACGCATGCGACACTGATAGGATTTAGAACCGCACATCTAAATATAATAACCTTATATATGTTTGAGGTTTGAACTCTATTTATGCATTTTGCGTTTGAGCTCTGCTTATGACCACCTATACGCGGCGGTAATTTTGAAATATTGTGCGACTGATTAGACACAATAATTTTGGTGTTTCTATTAAACTTGCAAACTTGATTTAATGTATTTTTATTACCACTCACGCAATAAATAATTGTCAAAATTGCATACCTTATATATATAGTCGGCGCAAGTTGCATAATGTCAATTGTCGTGACTGCATAGAACTGGTGCATCCAAAATTTACAGCAATGTACAGTATATGCTAGACTTCTACGCGCTATAGATGCACCTATGATTTTCCATGCTCAATATATAGATTTCGGCATGACACTCACTAGTCACCTTGTCATCGTACTTTGATGATCATCATGAAAGGTTGAAACCTGTCAGTAAGTTTGACTAACACTAGATTTATTATGTTGTGCATATTGTAAGATAAAATTGGATTGGTATTTATCGCATGTTGGGAAACTTAATTTAAGGAATACTTAGTACCACCTGCGTATTAAATGATTGCTTAGCATTTAAGTTTGTTTGGCGCTCATAAAATATTCCATCATTTTGGCGCTTTGTGATATAATTATTTGTCAGCTGTTGATAATTTGCGGGAATACATCTGCTCGGATTCCAATTATTGCAGCTTCCTTATGGTAACATAATATTTTAAAAATAATTCAGCCAACTAGATTGAGTGAAGTGGTAACATAATTTTAGAACAACATACAAAGATGCGCGTTCTCATTTCTGAGTTTTGCGGGACTGTGATAGAAAGCGACCCCTTGTCCGATTCTGGTTATTCGTATAATTCTGGAAATCTCGAAGTCCACATTACTAAGAAAAACAAATTACTATTTCCTTGTGGTGTGACACAATTTTTAATGCCCTGAACACATATAAGTGATGAACTAGCTCTGATTTCGTAAAATTATTGCATATTTACAGGTCTGCTCTGACCTATACTGCCTTTAATCGTTTTTTTCTCAAGAACCATAGATTGCTTATATGACAGATTAGATCACAAACATGTTTTAAATTTACGGTTGAAAACTTGTCCATCTGGTAAGCAATAAGGCATTTTAGAAAGAAATTTTACTAAGCACAGTTCAATTTTTACTATTTATTGTCAATACTCAGGACTTCCCTGTCTGGTTATAATCAAGTATACCTGTTATTATCTAGTGCGAAATTTCTCTTAGTAGGGATGATAGAAATTAAAATAAAAAGAAAATTAGGTATGCTTCAATTAGTAAACACCATTTTTTTAAACTTCATATCTGTTTTTTGAGACATTTACAAGCCGTAAACTATCAAAATTTATAGTAGGAGTTGTATTTAACTGTTCTATTTCACACTTGATGTTTCACACTTTTAAATTTTGTTCACCAGTTCATGAATTTACCTGTTAAGCTCAACATGGCTCTAAATCATGCATAAATGCTACAAATAATGCCAGTTTGAGAGTTGTCTTATCTAACGGAATTTTATCCAATATTTGGTGATTATTTACATCCATTATAATACTTCGAAGATTGTTCGGATTGTAGACATTTAACAAGACACAAAAATGTCGGCTGTGTGTCCCTCGGTATGGGTGTATTGTAATACACAATGTCCAATAATGTGACAAATTTATTCCCAGGTGTAAATTCAATAAACACATTATAAAGTTGTGGAAGCGTTTTTGCACCGTTTATTAGCCGATATTCTGGGGAAATAAAATATGAATTTATTTGATATGGATACGAAAATTTTATTTCTTAAGTAAGTCAACTGATAAGATTGAACCAATGCGATTCTGCACACCATAAAATGTGTTTTTTAATTAAAATATGAAAATAAATATTTTATGTGTGTGAAAACTAAATATCCTACAAAAATTGTAATTGAATTTTGATTAATATTATTTATCGACTTATAATTTATCTGACCTCAACTCGTATCGTCAGAATTATTTTTCAATTCAATGAATAAATATGAAGCTTTGCATATAATCTATCTAGCAGAATAAAGATTATGACGGTGTATGTGTCATATAGTGCATCCTCAATGACAAGATATAAATGCACAGCACTAAATGATCAAGTTTCACAACCAAAATGTTTAAGGTTGATATAATTCCTTGGACGCCTCGAATTAACACTTAAATTCTAATAGTTTTACCATCTAATAGGAAAAGGGAGACGGAATGTCATCTGGGTCTATGATATATAATTAATTTATTATAGCAGAAATTGATCATATATATATATATATATATATATATATATATATATATTTGTGTTGGCAGAGTAAACTTAACACAGCATAAGGCAGTAGAATGGATTCGTCCTTATAAGCCTATCAGGATTGTTGCTGCAAAAATGCAACCCACTAACACCATCTTCGGAGTCCTGCAACTAATTGTCTACGCCATCAAAGCTTTGTATTGCCTGTAACTATCTGTTTTTCGTACCCGCGTTTTTGTCCAGACTTTTCCCCAGATGAATCCTATTTCGCACCGTTTCCAATATAAATTTCAAACCGATGAGCCACGATATGCTATATTAATAATGAATATTAGGATTTGTGCGCAGGTGAGCGTACTGTAATATAGCAGATTGTATTTTAACAGTAAGCATGTCTCTTTAAATTTTATGCAACTTCAACGAGCCTAGATTCAAATAACAAAGAATAAATTTCCAAAGAAATATCTACATTTAAGAATCGGAGACTCGAATGGCGTCAAAAATGACGCGGTGCCCGGTAAAACTGCTCTCACATCCAAAATTGCGCTGTTCGTGAAAAACAAGCTTTATACTGTAAACATTCAAAGTTTGCGCGGATGGGTATAACAATTATTCAAATCAACGTTGCAATTTTATTGGAATCATTTTAATTGCTGTCCACAATTCGCCTCGGTTTGAGTTCTATCCAAAACAGAATCTGGACAGTAACTGAAGAGCTCACAAAATGAACGACGCAGGTCCAGTAGACGATCTGCTATTGTCACCTTATACAACGCTTAGTGTATACTGCCGAAAAATATTTATAATGGAATTGGTGCTTATATCAAACTAGCAAACTTAATTTTGCCGAGTTCTCGCGGTATTTAAAACAATTCTAATCACTTAAATTTTATAAAGTACTTGATAACGCCAAATTATAACGAAACCATTCCACGTGATGAGCCGAATTTGCGATTGTATGCAAAGTTTACTTTATACTGACATTATACAAACAATAATTGATTACCATCTTCCTATAGTTATATATATATATATATATATATATATATATATATAATGTTAATAGAAACAAAAATCGAATATAAATCCTGCATACATATTTCAAAATGTCAAGCTCTTGTCATTGAAGTACGTGTTTAGTAGGGAAAATATTGCAAGTACTTACGGTTTCTCGGAATCAAATATAATTAAAGTAACTTCACCTATTATATGACCATATGTATTGTATGATTCGCGAACGAGATAAATCTTATTTTTCGTGCTGTGGTTTTTGTATTGTGCATTTACTGTCGAATTAATGGGTCAATAAAACCAAGCATATTAAAACAATTCATTGTCCGGAAATCAGGACATTTTCTATTGACAATATTTGTTTGTTGACAGTTATGAAAATGAGAAGTTATATTTGAAAATGTGTCGTTTGATAATACGCATATTTGCATAATATATTTATATATTTTCAAAGTTAAATTTAAAATTGTTTTAAATCTCTTCCTTTTATTACGTAATGTATAAAGTTGATTAGTTTATCGTTTATCGCAGACGAAAAGTAATCGTTGTAGTATAGCATTTGTTTCTTTCTTTGCTAGTTAATGAAATACCTATGAATTTGTTCGGTAGATTAGCATATCGTTGTTTACAAGTTAATTTATAGCTGAAAAGGGTTGTTATGGTGCGATTTCATTGAATGAGATAGCTTGAAACAAAAATTGCTTCCTACGAATAATAATTAAAAATGAGACCAATCGATATCGTAAAATAAACAACGCATATTTTGATGAAGAACAATAAGTTATTAAAATGGAAAGACGCGAGTAAATTAAATTTAATTTGTATTAATTTAAACGAGTGAAAATGTGCAAGCATATACAGTTTGCGATTCTAAACACTGATAACGATACATATTCATATCGAGATTCGTTTTATAGATAAGATTGTGACTTGCACGCCCGCTTAATTATAAAAGTTGTGTGAATTCAATTTATACCGATAAATTCCAGATTTTTTAAAATTGAGCGGCAGTAAATATGCGATGTAGGCACAATATACAAGAAAGGAGAAAACGATAATTTCTTTTTGTTAGTTCAAATTATAAATTTTCAGTTCTATATGACTCGGCATGGGAACCATAAAAACGGTTTTGTGAAACAATAATTAAGTCCGTATTTACTGAAACATATTTATCGGCGACAATTGCTCGCAGTAGCATTCCAAAAAGAAAGAGAGCTAGTTGAAATGGAATTATCATAGAGGTAGAAGTAAGGAAATTTTTCAGATCACATAACACTAATTCCTTCAGCCGCAAGCAATCACAATATTGCAATTGAAAGTTAACAATGGTGAAATTATTTATTGTAAATTAGAAAATTTCTTACTCCAAGCATTAAAAATTATCGGAATAAATGAAACACAAAATATAAATATTCCTATAAGGTAACTTTTCTAAAGCTAGTGTAAACCAATCCTGCTGTATTCTAATCAATTGGCAAATGTGGCGAATTGCCCATACAGTGATCATTAAGAAAACTAAGGCATTTTTATATTTATGTTCTACCAAGGTCTTACTTATTTTGGCAAAAAAACCTACATATATCTTGCCAAAAAATATTTTAAGATAATTGATAGCACTCTTAACTTGGCAAAATCTTGAATGTTGTACATTTTCAAGTGCTCTGATTGTTGGCCTTGATTGATGGGTTCTCACTAGTCCCTTCTTTTTTAAGCCTTCAATAAGCTGATTGTCTGAAAATGACGTCTGAACAAGATTTTCCACTCTAGTAAAGACCAATAATCAGAGCACCTGAAAATGTAGAAGATTTTACCGATTTAAGTGTGCTATCAATTGTACCACACAAGAAAAATACGGTCAAATCCACAACAAGAAGGACAGCATTGTGCAAAAAGATTCAACATTTTAAGATAAAGCTGTTTGGCATTATGTTACATTGGCTAATAATCAAGCCAAGAAAGCGCTAATAACCTTGTTCAGGGCCGAGATGAATGCAAGAGAATTATAGACTTGGAATGATAAATTAAAGCAAAAATGCGTGCAAGGCAACGCAGAGCATAGTAGCCAAGCACCAGGAAAGAATAATGAAAACGGATATATTAATTAAAATGTATTTATTACAGGGCACGCTTTCGATGAGTAAAACAAATTTTTTGTACAAAATTTTAATGCTTGGTTGTAAGCGGTGAAAAAACTTCTCAATCTCTTGTAGAAGAGCTGTAACGCATGATAGCTAGTCAAATGAATGACTAAGAAGAATAAATTGCAAATATTTAAGCTTGTATAAACGAGGCGATTATTGCGACCACAAGTAGAATTCGCAAAACGGGCCCAATTCATTTGGGTGTATTGAATATGTCGAATACGCAAATTAAAATTATTCGCCAATTTTTTATTGCCAAAAGGACCGGGACTAGTTAATATCCGTAACTGGCGGTAAATTTACTACATTGGAATAATGCTGGAAATCCTAATAACTATTAAACATCGAATAAAATTATACTAAGATAAATCGCTAACCGTCTAGTATATATATTCACATATACACACATATATATATATATATATATATATATATATTTACAGTTACATATTTATATTATATATATACATATAAATATATATATATTTATATGTCTTTTAAATTTTTTAAGCTGCTTCCTTTATTCAGAATTACTGTGTGAAATATGAATTTACCAAAGGGAGAAAAACCACACTTCAGAACTTTGACATTTTATTATTAGAGAGAGTGTCCAAATTAGCTCTTCTGTGCAGGAATACGCTACCACCAAATAAAAAATGATATCAGTCAGCTTAATTATTAATGCTTTACCATTGATTTGATTTGAATTACTTAAGCACATTCAAATCTTTCTGTCCTAAAGTTATGTTTTCATACAAAATTTTTGTGACACGAAAATATTTTCTTTTGATTACAATTTCTGAGTGAAAAAATGACCTCTCAGTTTGCTTAGGGAATTTTTGCTTGTACGGATCAGAGGTTTGACAGGGTAATGAGGAGATTGGTTTATAATGGAAACCCGACGACAACATCCAGAAGACAGCAAGAATTTTATAAACATAATTTTAAAAGCACAAAATATGAGCCTTGGACAGATTAGATTATAAAAAGCTTTGCTAAAATATAAAAATATTATATAATTAAACAACGTATACCTCTTATAATCAATTTAATCTGTGTATAGTTTAAAGCAAAAATTAATTTTTTGGACATATCCAAACGATCATATTTTAAAAATGTTAATTTAATGTATTTTAGATGATAGTAAAACACTCTCATGAAGGGAGGAATTTAGCTTGAAATAAAAAGGTTCCTACGATAATGATTAACCGCATAATGTTTTTATAATTGACCCACTAACTGTTCTCATTACTGCAATACACATAAAAAGTTATATATTTAGATACTTTATTCAATCTAATGTAAACTAGGTTTTTAATTTCACTTTTAATTTTTTTACAATTAAAGAACATGGATTTACAACTAGTTTTACACATTCAGTAAAGTTCTAGAATAATAGAAACACATCTTGTTGACACCTAACCATCATATTGGAAGCAAATCAGCACACTAAGTGATCGAACAAGTAAAGTGAATCATTTTTAATAATTTAATTAATTCTTCTAAATTTATATTAACAAATAATGAGTATAGTTAACAATTAATGACTTGAACTGCTTAAATATTTATTTAAATATAAATTTAAACAATATAAAGATGATAATGCTCATGTTCAAATATTTAAAAAATTATATATAAATATGTTATTCGTTGGTTGGTTTAAATTAAAATGCAGGTTGTTTAACAGTTTCAATTTTTTCGAAAAACTAAAATTTCAACATAAATTTATTCGTCGTAATTTCGATAATGTAAATTACATAAGTAATATACAATGATAATCTTTGCTTTGTTTTATGTCATTCGAGGGGTTTTAAACTAACATGATTTTATCCATTTCCTATTCTCATCGTTTAATAAAATATTGTAACATAATTTCGACTTGCCTTTCATAATTGCACACCTGAGTGACTAAACTATAATTACTCCATAGATAGGTGGATATAATACAAATTTATGATAGAAGAGAGAATCTAAGGAAGTGTCTATAATGGGAGAATTAGTCAAAAATCAATGGACAACCGAATTCGTTGTAAATTTTATTAAACGCTAACTTTTTTACGCCAAAATTATCTCGTCGTAGCTCATAGGCAAGTGACGCCAAAAGGTAAAATTTAGCTGCATTCTTTGATGAAGAACCGACATTTATTCTATAACATTTTATTATGAATTAAGGTATCTGCATCAGTTCATGCAGCAAATTATTTCACACCATGGCCTAAAGAATAATGGTTAAATTCCATTAGCCTAATCTGTACTATAAATTCTGCAACAACAAAAACGTCAGATTTTTCCTCGAATGTAAGTTCAAAATGATTGCATAACATATAAGCAAAAGTGAAAAATTTGCATACAAATGCGTTAAACTTACATTGCTGATTTCAAGGTGGGCTCGTTGAAATCGTAATTCATGCTCTTCGTTTAGGGCTTGAGCTTCCTCCAATGACATCTGCAGTTCATCCTTTTCGTTTTGCACTCGCTTGTGCTGTTTAACAATTTCATGTGCACTACGACCCTCCTCACTTAGTTGCGATGTTAAATCTTTAATTTCGTCTGTGTAGTTCAGTGAAAAGTAATTTTAATCAAAGAAATGTATGATACACAAGTAAACTGATGTGGTAAATTTGGAAATGGAATATACAATATTAGGAAATAATGATTATTATTTACAAACGATCTCTAAAATAATTAAGAGATCGATAAAAACAGATTTTTTATTTAAACAATATGGATCGCTGCGGTTAATAATCACAGTTAGTCAGTTTAGAAGTTAGACAGTAAACGCATCGTTTGCACGTACTTTGGATTCTAAAAATAATCAACTGTGGAAATACATATTTCACTTATTTAAAAAATAATTATTTTGCAGTCATTGGCGCAATTTTAAAAATTAACATGTCAAATCGCAAAGGCACTGGAATCCGTCGTTTTCGACAGACAGCGTTGTAGAAGTGATAATCTCCCGCACTTTTTATTTCAAGAAGCTGAAAATTGCAGACCTAACTTTTAGCAGAGAAAAACTTCATGACTTGTCACTCCCCTTTGCTGAAAAGACCATCGTGAAAATAACTTATAGCTGCGTAAAGCTGTTTGATCTACCTGACGGTTTGAATTAGCTCTGTCTTTTTGCGAATATTAGGTATTATAACTTTTATCAAAGTGTGGTTCTTAAAACAAGAAAAGTAACTAGAGGAGGGCGGAAAAATTCACATCATTATTAATGGCCCGAGTTAATCAAGTTTGTTATTAATTTGTCGAAGAAGAAACTGATTAAATGAGGCTGCCGCCAATGGCAAAAACATTACATTCTTCGAAATAAAAAGCATAAAAATGCAAAAGCAGAGTTTGAATTATTGATTTGAAAGCAAATAATGATGAGAGCCAACGATGCTTCAAAGTAAGGCTTGTTCAAATTTGCAACCAATACAAAAATTGGTCACAGTCAACGGAATCTAATTTGCGTGAATCTCACATGACAGCTTCACATTAATTGATCACAGATTGCAAATTGTTATATTCTTACACAGGACAAAGTGTCTGGCTTGATTATCGTGGATGGTGCTGATTACGTTTCTCAGGAAACTTGTCTGTTACATCGTCCAATATTTGAAATTGATTTTAAAGGTGCTGCAACGGAAAAACCATAGAAGGAATTTTCGACGTAGTTATCACAATTTGTTTTAACAAAAGGTATTAAATCCTGTTGGAAGAGGATCAACAAAATCTTTTGCTTTAACGGTGACGCCCAACCATGGTATTCTGTTAAGACGAAATTCATTCTATGACCAATACCACACTACATAGATTACCAAAATGGTTAGCTGATACATTACAACTGGTGACAAATCACCTATGTGAAAAGAGTTTGAATGATTTTTTTGAATTTGATAAAATGTCAGATAAACTGAACTTCAAAAATCGATGCGTGTGTTCATTTTAAGTTGGATTCTTACTTACTGAAGTACGGTTAAATGCAGCTACTGAGCTTCTGTGCCTATATGTCCTGGAGTTTAACCAAAATTATTAATTTAGTAAAGCGCTTATTGGAACATTACTACATATTATTATTTTCAAAGGTCTGGTGAGGTGTTTCGGCTTTGGCTCTGATCTTGGCAATAAGTTTAGCTGCATGGTGGAGAAAGTGAACTGCGAACTATGTTGACGAGTTATTCCGTAGTGTGTCATGAAGGTATGTATGCTAGAGTATTGCTAAATAAATTCTATAAATGGCATTTGAATATTCGATGTCACGCTGTACAGATCAGTTTTTCATTTCAACAGCTACTATTTAATGAAATTGAAAAACAGGTTTCGCTAATGTTGCTGAAGTAAAGGTAACTATAACTCTAATACTGGAGACAACAAGAATGGTACCGCGGAAGAATAGAAGATTGACAAATAGAAATAAAAGAAAGGTACATTAGATTAGAAACCGACGAAAGGACAGCTATGATAAGTAAGATTGCTCATAGAATTAAAATTTCTTTATTAGAAAATATTTTGCTAGTGATGAGTAGCACGTAATTAGCGATTAAATAATCATCAAATAATAAGTCAATACTTAGGTACTACATTGAAAATAATTAAATAATAAATTCTGTTAGGAATTTGACAAAAATTGGTACACAATTTAAGCTTCTAATTAATTAAATAATGAATCAAGAGTCTACACAGGTAGCGTGGGACAAAGGTTGAGTAATAAATTTGATTACTTTTCATGGGTGAATTTCGATAATAGATAGATATTCTGTGTTCTTTTTACATATATCGCCCAGAAATAAAGTAGAAATATCTATGCGTCATTTAGACTACCATGATATAAGCATGATATATTGTGCTATCAGGTTTTCCTATCTGAAATGTTGTTTTTACTTTTATTTAATTAATTCTGGCCGTTTATGTCACACAGGTGGCTTGAATGTCTTCTACAAAAAGACGGAGAGTGAGAAAGTGAGAGAAATTTGTAGAGATTATTAATTGTATGTATATTCGCTAAATCTTGGCATTCGTGCAAAAATATATTTAGTTGATTTTAGCCGAACGTGCCTTGTTATTTAACAGTTAATTAATAGATTTTGTCCGATGCAACTAACATGGATTTCGAATGCTCTTGCCGTTATTCGAAATTAGGGTAGTCAAAATCGGTCGCAATTAATAAACATTAACCATGCTTGTGAATACAAGAAAGATATTTCCGTGAACTATCATTGTCATGCGGCTTTCCAAGCCTGACGCGAAGCTGTTTAAAATAAAATTCATTCAGTGAAACGGTTTCATCCTTATTGGGAGTACCGTCCAGAACATTTCACGGAAAAGGCTCAAAACTGGGAACGTCTGCTTCGGAGTTCGTGTTTCAAACCACTGAGCTACTCTGCTGCTGATTATTTATTCTAATAGGAGATGTCAAATAATTAATTTTTGTCAAAAAATCGAACTACAATACATAAAAATACACTGTGTGTGCTAGCAAATCATTATATTTGGATTCATGCCTCGTATTCTTGTTACAACTAAAGCTTTGGGGAAAACTGGGCTTTGCTTGTTACTAATTTGTGCTAATATCCAATTAAGTAGCACAACCTTATTTAAATAAATTGATTAATTCTTTCGGGAATTTAATTACAATTATTTGTAATATTTGAGCAGCAAAGCGCGTGGGAATTTGCGATAAAATAACGTATTCATTACAATTGCTACGTTTATGCCTAAATTAATAAAAGCTTATAGCATTAGCTCCAAAGCCAATCGAGTTCAGAGTATGAGGTTTTTCTACGGCGTATGGTGTTCATAAATAATGATATTTTCTTTTGCGTTTAAGTTTATTTTATTCCAAAAAATGAAGGCGACGAAACACCTTACAACGCATAGGCATTTAGTTTATATTTAACATGCTATAAGAGTGAAATATCAATGGATATATATATGCATTTATCATAAATGAGTTCTAGTAGATGCAATATTTTATTATTTAATATTAATTGACATATTATAAAGTGGGCTTGGAGCAAAGGTCTGGCCTCTAAAAATAAGTGACCTGTAAGCACGAATGTATGCGTTATTCGTATTAATCGTTAGGGTCGTGCCGAATTTTGAATGCCCTTTTGATCTGGCATGAACTAGCTTGTTTCTTGGTTGAATTTTAAATGATAAAAGTATGCACACTAAAAAGTTTGGCTTAGTAAACTAATGGAATTTTTAGTTTCATAAAATGATTCATTTTAAATTTACACTTTCTATCAATGATATTTTTGACAAAATGAAGAAAGAAATAGGTTCACTGATAAGTTTTCCTAAGAAATATTCACATTCCAACTATATTTTTAAATTCGTAAATTAAAAAACAGGACAGAAATTTAATTATAAAGTGACCTATGATGAACTGAATTCAAAATTACCTTTTAAATTGTTTATTTTATTTAGTTTTATATTAGGTAGCGATGATAAGTTAGACAATACGGAGAAATAGTATATTTAATGATGGGTCATATTTGTAAATCTACATTATAACTAATTAATTTTAAATTCATTAAATGAAAAGCAATACACAAACTTAAATCTAAAATTAATGACGACGTACTGAATTTGAAATTACTTTATAGATTATTAAATTCGACAAAGCTCATTTTACTCTAATCATACGGCTGACATCATTACTCGCATTATGAAATCGTAAATTTCCTATTTGTAGACGGTGCTCAGTCAACATTGCATTAATTTTATTATTTTATTTACCAAACCTATATAATTTAACGCTATTGTAGAGAATATTTATCATTTATGCATAAAATCTATAAAATTCATTAATATACGCGTCAAATTCTGTTGGTTACCTTTCACTAAACGCTCCATTGATAACAGAAACGAAGTCGTCTAGACGAGCTATATTGGTCATAATTTCACTTAAAAAAATGTTTATATTGCCAGTTAATTCACGTACCAATTAGTCGAGCAAAAACTCGGATCTCATATTAAAATGTCTGACAATTGTTAATAACTATGAGCAAAAAAAAAGTAGTGATTTGCTCAATAATCGAATTAATCACAATTTTTTGACGATCGACTGCCGTGCCCGACAATATTTTGACCTACGTGCTACTTTAACATCTTACTTCACCCAGGTTATTCCCTGCTAATAAACTGAAACCTAGCACCCTTAGCTTCAAAGTTATCCACGACAATTTTCATGTTTTCAGTAACAAATTGGGAATTTTTCTTTATGATAGTCATTTTTAACATTAAAATTGGGCTTGTATCACATAATATGTGACAGAATGCATAATGAATCCATAAGATAAGTGAAATTAGAAAATAATTTAATTATGTATGGCTATAAATTTTAAGAAGGCTATAATTTGATTATTGATGACAAACCAAACAGTATAAAATTTTTGTGAAAAAATAGGTTGTTTTAGTTATTGAAATAACGGTTGTCGACATAAAAAAGCACGGTAAACATCTTTTTTTTTAACAAGACGCCTACCGTAGGAATAAAGCGGCAGTTATAAGTTCTGAAGTGCGTTAATCATCCTTGGTAATTATCCGATCATGAAGAGGAGCTAACTTGTTGGAATAAAGCGCACGAATATGGTGTATTGGAATGTTGAAAGATAGCTCTCAACTGTATTAGTCTAATGTACATATTGATTAAATGTGATGTTAGCGGCACAATTATTATGTGAGGGTTATCATTAATTTTGGCAAATTGATCTACGCTCATATGCGTTGTTCAATAAATAAATGACTGATTGCGTAGGTGTTTCGAAGTTTTTACCCATACCAAACATGCAGACATGAAATACACATCCATTTTGTTACTTTGACGCATGCTATCCAAAGAATAACAGACTAGTAGGGCTGAGTGTCGCATTTTTACTTTTCAGAAATATAACATTATTGCCGCCAGTTGCTTTTGCATATTGGTCTGATTAAGTTCATTGATGTTCCAAAGGATTCCTAGTGCTGATTAAAGCTGTCCTAACATTTTGAGCGAAAAATTGAAAAAATAGGATTTGCGTCCATTTCTGTCTACAAACTTGTGTTGAGTGTTTTTTATTGACACTTGCACAATCAACGATTGTTGTAATAAATCATTTAGATAAATGTAGCGAACTATACATTAATGAAATAATCGTGACTGCATAAAAGTTATGAAACCTAGATTTTAGTTGATTCTGTTGTATGTGAGACTACAATGTGTACGATTCACATACACGGTATTCATTAATAGAAATCAATTTTTGTTTTATAACTATAAAATTAGATTACCGTTGCGGTCGGTTTACTATATTGTGCGATTGGTTAAAATCATCGGGATTTTTTAACATTTTAAATTCGTCTTGTTATATTGGTTAATTATTTGTCAGTTAGGGTGTCACTGAAAAATCATCCGACATAAACGACCAGTTATGTGTTTTTTCTTAGAAAGGGGTCTATCAATTTGAATAAATTTTTCTATTAATCATTTGGAAAACACAAATCCTGCTATTACCGTTTTTTGAATGCTTCATTTGATGATTGGCAATAATTTAAACCTATTTTATATTTTTCTGTAAAAGCTGAATTGAACAATTCCAACGAATTAAATTACAGTAAAAATTTAAATTAATAATGAATATTAAACTCAACATAAATGTAGCTTTTAAGGTAAAATATATTATGAGTATGCTTTTGATATGGACAGTGAGCAATAGTTCTTTTTTAAATTTTTGTTCATATCTGGAGTCAATTAATATTACATTAATTTACAGGTATAGAATTAAAATATCATAAAGTTATACTTTGCCTATTTTTCATAAAAATATGTCGAAGTTGCTTTATAAGTGAGCTATTAAGCTCGTCTTCATTTTAAAAAATTACACAAATAACACTTGGCAAAAATGTGAAATTTAAATTAATTTCAGCAATGTCATTTATAGTTTCTGCAATTTTTTAACAACTTCCGAAAATATTTTAGAACATATCATTATTAATTTGAATGTAAGTTTGAATATCGTGCACTGAATTCCGTCAAATATAATTTATATTAATTTAATTAGAGTGGATTATTCATAGTGAGAAAAAAAATAGGTTTGCAAAACGAAACAAAATTTTAATAAAACATTTGTTAGCCAAAAATTTCTACCACTATTATTATAAATTTACAAAAGCAACGTTAGAATATTTCGGCAAAATATATGAGTTATTGAAGGTCAGTAAACAATTTGCTTTCCCATCAAATTAAGAAGATAGCAGTTAAATCATAATGGACATTAGAAATACCAAAATGTGGAAATGAGGAATTCTTTACTTACCGATTGGCTAACAACCATAAAACTAAAAATATTCTCGCATGGAATACGCACTCATAAGTATAATAAATAAACTATTCATTGAGCATAGCAGGAGCCAACTTTAAGGCTGGTGCGAATAAAAAAGATAGTCCTCAAAGAACTGCAAGAATTAAGATGAAGCGAGGTTAGGACAATTACGGAAGCAGCAGTCGAGCCGAAGAAGTGTAGATGAAATAATAATTGATTGTATTTCTTACTAAATTGAAGCGATTCATACGACAAAATTCCGAAAACTATTTCATTGAAAATAAAATCTTCGTTTCGAGCAAAAATGACTTCGTCTAGTGTTTTGAAAAAATGTTTAAGAATGGTGTTTGCCCATTGAACAATCTAACTGCGAAGTTAGAGATAATAAAGTCTTGGCTTAACGATGCGATTATAAAAAAATCTGAAAAAATCCGCATAAGCAACCCAAACAATATTGCTGAATACAACATGGCCAATCGCACCCAGAGGGCAACAAACAGATTTCTGTCAGTGTGCATCAGAATTATTTCCGACCTAGATCAGAATTTAGGCCTATGCTTTCACTTCTGGATGCGGAAATGCCACAGTTGTGCTTCGAATTTTTTGTAGCATCTGTGCGAGCGCAAGAATTTCCATTAGATCTGTGGCTGTCCAGAAATTCGATGATCGTACTATGGCCGTCCAGTTAAAATTGCCTATAAACCTGATGTACGCAGAATTTAAATAGCGAGTATTGGATCACATCGTGCCAGGCTTCAGAAAGTGTTTTCAGAATTATACAGACTCAAATCCCAACCGGTTGAGATAACTCTTGATAACATGACACGGATCAAGTAGTGTTTTCAGAATAATACAGATTCAAACCATTACCGGGTGAGATGCCACTTGATAACCTGGCATGCATCAAGCGGTGGTTATCCAAGCTAATAGACTCTTTTACCAGTTTGCCACCGCTAGAAGCTATCAAGTTTACGCAGCTGAAAACCAACAGATCTAGCGTGAGGCCTGGAAAAAAGAACTCAGGCACTACAAAGTTCGGCCATGATGATAAAAATATTGGCAGTGATGATCTATGGCATGAACCCGTTTACAATAGCCGGTAGGTGTGACGTAATTTATAGGAATCTTTTGCGGCTCAATTATTCATTTCTGGGCGAACGGTGGCCACCAGTGGCTTGAAAACATGATTAATATATGAAGACACAAGCGGCGAAACTATGCACTTCCTATGAGGCAGAAAAATCCGTGTAGTGCTCTGGGAGAACGGTCAGTTCAATGAGGCAAAACGGTTCACCACATTAACAGCATGTATAATCAGGATCCTGGCCAAACGATAAACAATTTGGAGGCTCAGAATGATGAATCGCGAGAAGAGAACCAGAAGATCACTGTACAGTCTGTTTAGAATAAAATGGTCCTCAAAAAATAATAAGACGGTAAAACGTTGCCTCGCGTAGGGTTTTTATTAAAGTTATATTTATTCATTTATTTAATGTAAAACTATTAATTATGCAATTTGAAACTGGAGCAGATTCATCAGTATTATCACGGACTTGTCCTTTAAGCAAGATAAAACATACGATATCAAATTTTTATCAGACATTTGGCGCATTAATTTTGGATGCGGGCGACCTCGGCACTAAATTATTAATATTTGACAATATCTTCACCTGTGCCTTTTGCTGTAGCAAATACACAAACACGCCTGTTGGTTTTCGACTTGATTAGAAAATCGGTTAAGACAAATTAGTTTCAACAGTACACTACATGTCAGCGTTCTAAGCCTGTAAAATGAGAAAAGTTTGCTCAGATTGCCATCAGCGGCACTGCAAGAAGCCAAAATTTGCTCGCGCAACCAATGTTCGTTTAATTATATAAATGGTTTATGACGGACATATTCGATCTGTATTAAATTGACGCGCATTATACGAAGAAACTCCTATAGATAATTGGTTAAAAATTAAAAAATTCTGTTGAGCAGAAATAACTTTGTTTCTTGTTTTGGAATATTTATTACGAAATGTATCTTTACAATTTAACACCCTAACTGTGGAGTATAGGATAATCAAGTCTAGGCTGAACGGTAGGCTTATTGTAATCTCTCAGGAATTCCGTTTAACAAGCCAACTAATATAGGTGAAAGCGATAATGAACAAATTTAACCAGTTTTGACGTTTAATTCCGTAAAATAAATATATAAATAAGTATATTTCTGAAGAGCTGACATTTAGAGTCCCATGTTCTTCTAAGTTCTTCTGGGGAAAACCAAAAGAAGCAAGTTTATTCTGAAGAAATCTGTGACGTTAAAAATGTCAAAAGAGCCAAAAAATGGTATAAACATTTGGCAAAAACATCTGCTTAAATTTTGAATGTTAATCTATTACAGTTTGAGCTTGCTAGTTATATATTTACAAGAAACAGTACAGCACAATGCAGATTTTACTTTATAAGAAACAGTGCCACCATAATTATTCAAATATAAGATTCTAGAATGAAAAGTAAACATAAAATCTGATCGCCTTCGTTTGTGCGATATATTAATCGGAAATAAAACTAATCATTATTAATATTAATGAAGCTTTGTTATAGAACACGTCTAATGCATAAATTTAATCCCGGTAATTACCATTAAGTTGTTGGTTTTCACGCCGAGATGCGTCAAGTTTTGCCTGTAGATCCTCGATTTGTGCACGGCAGCGTAAAACTTCAGTGGAGTTGTTTCGTGCATTAGAATTACTGATTTCTAGTTCTACCTGTTGTATTTTGGGAATCAAAAATTATGAAAAAATTTTAGTTTTAAAGAATTATTAGTCGTTCTTTCACGCTTGTTAGACTTTATTCATAAAAGTCTACTCGAAACATCGAAAAATCGAAAACAACAAATCGATCAATACTGAAACGGTGTTTAAAAATAATGACGCCTAATTTCAAATTTGTCACGTTAACATTTTATAATCTGTTAAATAATAAAAATTTACATTGTGATTGCTATACAGCATGTCAACCTCATCATACATCATGCTAATTTAAATTATCTATTTGGTGTCACAATAAATTCAAAAGTATGTCATGATAATTTATTTGACATTAAATTTATTTTTCGTTTTTCAACAATAGCATAAAGATCTAAACATGTATAGTTTATAAACTCAGCGTTAGTTCAGTAAAAAATACTTGACTCCGTTCGAACGACGATATAAAACATTATTTGAGACGCTTCGTGTAGAGTGAACCAAGCAGGTTGAATAAATACGTAGACAGTCTAAGACTGATGCAATGCAATATATAAGGGGTTGTACAGCCTACTTTTTAAAATTAAGCCGTCTAAAAAAATCTAATGGTAGGAAATAATTAGAGGAAGTTTAAACCGACTTTGCAGTTAATAACTCTCTCTACCTCTCTATCACCTAAGAGCCACACCATTTATTGGGCCACCTAAAATAAGAGCTTAAAACAATTATCTAGGCAAATATCCTCACCTGAGTCTCAGCATATTTTTTTTGGCATTCAGCAAGAGTTCTGTCAAAGTTTCTTTGTTTCTTCTCCAACTGAGCGGCCAAAGTGGTCGCACGCTCCACCTGCACTGACATGTCTTCCAATTCACCTTGCAGACGCTTGCGGTTCTTTTCCAGTTGAGCACACTTTGCGGTGGATTCAGTCAACTGAGTTTCCAGCTCCTGAATACGTTGGTAGGTACGACGCTTTATTTCTTCAAAATCCTCCGTTTTTACAAAGCTGACAGACCCCACACCTGAGACTTTAATTTGTTTCAGTTCGTCTGAAGCTCGTTGGAACTGTCGCTGTAATTCTGCTTTATCCGAATCAGCCAAGTCCAGTGCGTCTTTGGTACTGGCAAGCTCCGTCTCGAGTTGACGCAAATTGCTAGCCAACTTTGATTTCGCCTTTTATGAATATTTGATTTGAAAATTTCTCATTTATTTAATTTAATTAACGATTTCAGAAAAATTGCTGTAGAAAGAATATTTTTGCAAGCAGTTTGTAGATTAATTAGCTTATTTTGTGGATTTCCCATCCACTTCGCTGTGATAGAACCTATCCTAGTTTTCTTCATTTAAGTACAATTTTCGTTTGAGTATTTATTAGTACGAAAAGTGATAAACTCCCCCATCAATAAACAATTTGTTATCATGCAAACTCTAATTATGTATACATAATTATGTATATATATATATATATATATATATATATATATTAGTATAATCTTTATAATTTGCTTTAACTAAGAGAGTTACACAATTTAGCTTTCGAAATAATCCTGGCATAATTGAGAATATGCTTATGGCTATTATATTAGGTGAATATGTAACAAAAAGCATTCTCGTTTAACTTCCTGTGGTTCGACCTGAATAAGTGAAATAAATGCAATTTTTTTTTTAGCTTTATTTACTTTTATTTGCAGCATCAATAGGAGTTTCGTTAGGTAGTAGCGCGCTTCATATCTAGTTTGTTCAGCAGCATAAATCGTATAGCTTAATGTAGTTACACATCTGGAAACAATTCGCGAACTTCGACATTTATTGCTTAATTCGTGCCATGGTAACCAGGGGAAGTATACACGACAGTGAAGTTAGTCAATGTAATTCAACAAACTCTTACTGAGTTCTGCCACGAAAGTTATCCTATACTCGCTATTAAATTTCTGCATACAGTTGTGCTAACAATTCTCGAACTTCCATGCGGATATTTGGTGCAATTAAGAACAGTTATAGCTAATTTAAGGAGGATTGACAAGTGTAGCATTTCAGAATTCAGTGGCTCGAGCATAAAGAGAAGGAAGTATAATTCTTAATTATAAACCTGAATATTTAATGTGCTTCGTTATTTGGAAATACACCTGTGCAATTCATCATTTGATATCATGCCATCTTCTAATGATATAAAAATACGGTTGATTTACCATTGGTTAAAAAATCAGACCAATTACAGGCATGACAGCGCCTATAAAAACATGACGTATTGCTCAGCAAAACAATTACTCTTACACATGTTGGTGCCGGGAAAGGATACGTACGTCAATCGCGATCGCCTACGATATTAAGCAGATCTTCCAGTCTTTCAGTACTCACGCCTCCTTGTTTCGCCGCTCAGTAAATCAGCAAATATCATTCTGGCCCTGAAAATATAAATTGTCAATTCCTCTATCTCCAGCTAATCTACTTGTTGCCGTAAATCAGCACAACAAAATTTATTTGATAAGGCTTCCAAAATTTGTCTTCTTCACGGAGAGCACACCGGGAACACAACAAAGACTCCTACACTCAATTAATTATCAACTTTACGGCTTTTTGCTGGTAAATGTCATACCCGTTATATTTAGCGCTTTTTTTAATTTTACTGCTATCCTGGGCTCTCGTGATGGAACGTCACACACGATTTCGTGAAACAGTCTACCAAAATTTTTAAATTCTCGTGTATTTCAACGGTTGTAGTCATCCATAAACACGAATCTAAAATTTAATCTACATTAACTAAGTAAAAATTCTAAAGAGAGGTTTCAAACAATCAGATGAAGTACGAATCAAATTCAATCTAAGTTTCAGGTTTGCTTCACGGAGTAAAACGGCAATGTTTTTCATAATTTCATTGCACCAAGTAAATGTATTTATTTCACTGCCTTACTGCATGTCTACTTTATAAAATAATAAACTAAATATAAATAATTGTACAAATATAAATAATAGTAATGGGAAATAATAATAATTAAATAAATAAATAAATAAAGAAATAAATAATATTAAAAATATTATTTATAATAATATAAATAATAATAAAATGCATGTAAATATTTGTTTATTCATCCTCATTTCTCAAGTTTATTTAATTATAAAAACAGATTAAAGCAATCTCGATTTACTTATGTTTTAAACGTAAACGAATAGTGCCAATATTAAGCCAATGATAGTCAAATAAAGAATTTATATCGCGTATTGGTGGGCACAACTTGCTCATGTGTAGTATTGGAGTTGAACTTAATTTATCTGGATCAATAGTTCGTGGATTCAATTTCCGAAAAATGCAGTTCTGGCTTTCACTACATAGTTGGCTAATAATCATGAAACTGTGATCAAGAATTGTAGTACATTTGGTAAAAATATTAGATTAAGTTTGTACCGATTGCATAAATTTATAATTAATTACTGTCTAAATAATATAGTAAAACATTCTTTTAGTAGAAACATGGGTGTGTAGATTTGATGAATTTCCGCGAGTTGATAGTCAAAAAAATATATAAATAGAACGGTTTCGGAAAGAGTTTACCACATCTGCTTAAACCTGCTATTGTGAGTTTTGTGTTGTGTATAGTGGCCGGATGATGGTGCTGGATATAAGGCACCGAAACGTGGCCAGTAAACAAAGATTGTTTAACACCGCATTTCCAATGGTTAGTATGAACGATGTTGAAGCCTTCGCAAGAAAGGAACGAGTACGCACCCAGCCTGATCGAAGACAAAACAGATGCGCCTACTGGAAAATGGTGATCAATCGGATTTTTGCGAAAACTGATAGTGCAAAGCAACGACCCGTGAACGCAACTTGCGGAAATTCATCAGATGAAGCTCGCACTTCGCAACAACCCGTTAAAAAATTGTTTGTGTATATTTGTTAGAAATTGTTTTTTTTGCCTTACATTATTTGCAGCTTCAGCCTCTTGTTGCGACATTTGCAGCTGACTGGTGAGTGTTTGCTTTGCCTTAATGAGTTGGCCCACCTGCGCCTCGAAGTCCTCCAGCTGACCCTCCAGTTCAGCTAACACGACTCTGTGTTTCTCTTTCAGACTGGTCATGTCATTTCGAACCGTATCTGTGCCTGCTAAGCTGGCATTTAGATCGGCGATTTGTGCTTCTAATTGCTTTACTGTTTTCTGTAGATTTGCCTAAAACACACGGTTACAAAGGTTAATAAGTCTTGAGTCAACATTAGATTCTGTGTCAAATTTTCATACGCTTTACGCAATTTCTTCATTTTTGCTTTTCGAAGATAATTATAGAAGTTTCAATTATACTTATCGTTTTAGAACTCATTTTTTTAAACATGTAAATGTCAAACTATACACATTTATTTAAAATGAGATCCTGTCTAGAAGTTAACCACAATTATGTTAATTGCTATCGAAAACGATTAATAAAGAAGCTCTAGTATTGTCCTATTTAATCAATTCACCATTTGAACCATTTTAAATTCTAGATGGAATTATAAGTTTGAAAATAAGTTAATTACACCCATTTGAGCCGCTTCTCTGCATGCCCTCGGCATTTGATTCATGGCTTTCAGACATTTAGTTTATTTATTTATTTAAATCTACGCTAAGATATTGATATAAATACCTGTCCCATTTTTCAGTATAAACTAAGCATGGTATAGTATAGAATAGGTAATTCATCCAGCAGACAGGTGTCGTATTTATTGGGATCTCATCAAGTACTGAACAGAACTTGGTGTGCTCATGAAACGACTCTGGGCAAGTCTACTTCAGAATCTTTCGCTCTAAACACTAAACCATCCTGCCACCTACTACATTTAGTTTTCAGTTATATAATAGGCAAAGTTTCTTGGTTAGGCTTTCCTTTATTTTTAGCTTGTATATTACAATTTTTAACCGAATGTTCCAATTAATCAGCCCTAATATGACATTATAGAACAGACACCGCGCTATCTGGTGACGAATTAATTAATTATACATTTATATAAATAAATAATCATTGGTTGTGCGGGCGGTGATAACAAGTATTTAAATCAAGTTTGCGATTTTCACATAATCAACTGTTCCGTAATGTACATAAATTAGTCTACATAACAAAGCATCGCATTGTGTATAAAGAGCAATTAATCCTGAATATCGGTTTTATCCTTTTTTTTGGAACTCATCACGTACTGTTATGATGTTTAGGCGAACACAGCTCGAACATGAGCACGTCTGCTTCGAAATCTGTCGCTCTGACGGTTTGACGCCTTCATACTTATAAACACACAGTTAATTTTACGTTAGTTATTGTATTAATGACTACCCGTTACCGTTGCGTTCCCCTCCGTTATACGTTGTTTTTCCATATGTTCCTACCGTTGTTGCGGTTATTCCCGTGTTACACACCTACGTTTGTGGTATTTCTGTCATTTCGTTTGGGCGACATTGACTCCGTTTGGTTTGCGATACGTCCACACCGACTGGATATGCTCCCATGGCTGGCTGTCCGGTATGGCGCTGATGTACTGGCGGCTACCGGCTCTATGCGTTGCTGTTGTTGGCCTCGCTGCATATTATTATGTTGGCTACGGCCTGATGTGCATTATTATTGGGTGGCAACATATATGGCTGCGAGAAATAACGGCATCCGGTGACCCACCTCTGCATTTGCTGATCCCTGTTGTTACGTTGTTCCTGTTGTTGATATTGGCACCGTGGCGTGCTACTACGATTACGTTCGTGTTGGCTGATGATATTACGTTATTGATACATGCATATTACATTGTTCGTTATTGGTGAATTGTTGTGATATTTACCCGTATGTGTGACGTTCGTATTAAATTGTTGTTACGCGTGATTCCTCTGTTGGTGATGGTGTGATGTAAGCAAATGAAGCTATGGCAGCATGCATGGCTTTTTGTATGTTATTTTTACCTT